>JAFEMH010005804.1:0-148614 GCA_022495995.1 Adenophora triphylla var. japonica
GTCGAAATGGAAAGTGTGGGTCGTATCCACCGGTACTCACTCACGCGACATACATGGACACTGCCCCTCGGCGTATCGGCGTCGCGGCTACGGCGATAAACCCGGCCGGCCGGAGTCAATCACCGGTGTCGTGGACTCCTCTCTCCCTCTCGGGCCACGTCAGGGATAAGGCCCCACAATGCACTTGCTTGCCTCGAAGGCACCCCGACTCTTACGGTTGTGGGTATCAACCATCCTGTCCCTATGAGACAAACAAGACGGAAGCAACATCAACAAAAATGCACCAACGCATGTCAAAAGGATGCAATGCGGATCACGGTTCTCATTCATTTCCTGCGAACTTTCAAAATCTTTCGAAAACTCCGTCGAATCCGGAACTTTCAAAATCTTTCGAAAACTCCGTCGAATCGGAACTTTCAAAATCTTTCGAAAACTCCGTCGAATCCGGAACTTTCAAAATCATTTCGAAAACTCCGTCGAATCGGAACTTTCAAAATCATTTCGAAAACTCCGTCGAATCCGGAAATTTCAAATTCTTTCGAATTTTTAGAAAATCTCGCTCCGATCCCGAATTAAAGCTACTTTAATTTTGGAAAATGCATTTAGACATGGAATTTTGCAACCAAAATTTTTATGTCATCTACCCATGATGTCAATTGAACTACGTCCTAGTCAATTTCGACAACGATTCATAGCAAAGTCAAAAGCCCCAAATCGGGCACCAAAATCCCTAAGTAAATTCCTAACAAATTTCTAACATTTAAAGAATGCACATTCTTGAAATTAATGGAATTTGTAGGGAAACTTCTGTCTTTCGATCCCATCCTTGGAGTTGTGTCTATCCCTCGCCGGATAAAACTCCGCCGGATTCAATGGAAGAGTGGTGGTTCGAATGGTCCGAACCAATCGAGTTCTCTCGTTGTCGGTCCTTCCATGGCGAGCCATTGGTCCTCCTTCACCCTCCATAGCGATTTTCCCTCACAAATTCGAGCAAACCTTGCAATTTGGGGTGGAAAATTTTCTCTCCTCTCTCTCTCTCTCGCCGGCAATAATGGAAGAAATGGCCATTTTCTTCCCCAGCCTCGGCATTTAAAAGGTTTCTGGAAAAACAGTAAAAGTCCGACCGGACTCTTCTTGCACAGAATAATTTTTGCCCCTTTTGCCCCTCGGCTTTTGGCAATTCCAATTTTACCACTTTTGGCCCCGAAAGTGTAAAATTTCCCGATTAGACATTTCCTAACGCCCTATCCCCGAGGATAATTCTCGGTTAGTTTTCACTAACGCTCGTCTCCAGGAACGTTAAATTCCCGATTAGTTTTCACTAACGCTCGTCTCCAAACGTTAAATTCCCGATTAGTTCTCACTAACGCTCGTCTCCAGACGTTAAATTCCCGATTAGTTCTCACTAACGCTCGTCTCAGACGTTAAATTCCCGATTAGTTCTCACTAACGCTCGTCTCGACGTTAAATTCCCAGTTAGTTCTGCTAACGCTCGTCTGACGTTAAACATTCCACGTTAAATTGATCCGATTGGCGTTTGACATTCAAACGTTCAACCATGTCTCCGGACATTTCAGTTACGATTTCGTCTCCCGACGTTAAAATTTAAATGGTCCTCACCATTAAACTCTCAATCGCGACCTTTCACGGTCCGATTCCAATTCGCGACCTTTCACGGTCCGATTTCAAACTCTTATTCGCGACCTTTCACGGTCCGATTTCAAACAGTTGATCCCGACCTTCGCGGTCCGACCTCCACTCTCTTATCAAGACCTTCGCTGGTCATCGCCGGCAAAAGCAATAAGCCCGAACCCCAAGGTACGAATGCCTTGCAAATAGTCATCACCGGCAACAGCAATAAGCCCGAACCCCAAGGTACGAACGCCTTGCAAATAGTCATCTCCGGCAACAGCAATAAGCCCGAACCCCAAGGTATGAACGCCTTGCAAACAGTCATCACCAGGCAGCAATGATAAGCCCGAACCCCAAGGTACGAACGCCTTGCAAATAGTCATCTCCGACATGACAATAAGCCCGAACCCCAAGGTACGAACGCCTTGCAAATGGTCATCTCCGGCAACAGCAATAAGCCCGAACCCCAAGGTACAAACGCCTTGTAAACAGTCATCACCGGCAGCAAGCACAAGCTGGCCGAACCCCAAGGTACGAACGCTTTGCAAATAGTCATCTCCAAGCAATGATAATGGCCGAACCCCAGTGCGAACGCCTTGCAAATCGGCATCTCGCGGCAGCGGCAATAAGCCCGAACTCCAAGTCACGAACGCCTTGCAACAATCCCTCTTCGGCCATCCGGAGTAGGCCCGAATGCTCGTCCCGGCGGGATAAACGCGGCAACGGCAATAAGCCCGGCACCCGAGGCACGAAAGTGCTCGTCAACATCGCAACTCCGGTTTAAGGCGCCACACGCCCTCGAAGGTTTCGAAGTCCCGAGGTTCGGACGCCTCCTAACGGTCTCCATTCGAGAACGGGTACCTAGCGAATGGTCTCATCCGGAGTTTAGACGCCTCCTAACGGTCTCGCTCGAGTCAAGGTCCCCGTGCGCGGCCACTTGCCCCTTTTCGAACTACGATCGGCTTGATTCCCGCTCGGGATACGTAGGAATCCTTTTCGCTAAGGGTCCAGCCAGTTGACCGCCCAGGTCTCTTTCAAAGTAAGGCATCCCGATTTGGATCCTTATCTTTTCGACGACCCCACTTCCTTCGAAAGTGACGTCGCCGAGGGGCTAACTGTAAGTACCCAAATCCGGATCGTCCAAATCCGTCAGAAAGTTAACCGAAATTTGTTAACTGGCCGCTCCCGAGGTTAAGGAACTCGTTAAACTCCCCGTTCTTTGTGCCAGCAGAGACGTCTCGGGACTGCCCCGTGCATCCCGACGTCGAACCGTACTTAACACGTGACATCTCACGTAAAAGTATGGCTTTCCCTTAAAAACGCATTTTCTGGCACTTTCCGGGGGCATTTCGGACATTTCCCGGATTGTTATTTTAAAAAACGGACAAAACCGGGATCGGGGAACGAACTCCCACACTTCTGGTGAGTCACAGGACACGTGTCCTGCATGCCACCTCCCTCTAGTCACTCGTCAATCACAAATCAAGGCCAAAAGACCAAAATACCCCTGGTTTGCAAGCCAAGTCCGGCCGGACTCACTGTGCAATTTTCTGAAATTGCCAATGAGTCCCAGTTTCCAAAATTCCCAAAACCCCTGAAATTCAGTCCAAGTCCGGCCGGACTCCTACTGCAATTTTCACCCTATAAATAGAAGTTGCTGTCAAAGGCAAAAGGAGAGGATTTTGATACAAAAAAATCACATACCCCACGGTCCAAACTGGTTTCCACCCCTCCCGAGCTCCCGTTTTGTCTCGATTCGCGTGAAACCTTCGTATTTCGATCAAATACGCACCCTACAACTTCGAAACAACCTTTCGAATAACTTTCCGTGTCCCGTGCACACCTCCCGAGCCAAAGGAGTCGACCCTAGCCATAGGTATAACTCCTTCTCTCTGAATCTTCCGTTCCGTCTCGGTTTACGCGCCAGTCGCTATAACTGTTTCGAACGTCATTGTCAAAATGTAGACGCCTCCGTCTAACGGGGTCCGATACGTTTTAGCCCCTCGATCCTCTTCTCTTTCCGTAAGAGAAGTAATCACGGGTTAAAACGGCGTTCCGACCCCATTTCGTCTACTTTCACGTCATTTACAATTCCGAGCCGTTTGGCCTCGTTGATCGTCATTTACAATTCCGAGCCGTTTGGCCTCGTTGATCGTCATTTACACTTCCGAGCCGTTTGGCCTCGTTGATCGTCATTTACACTTCCGAGCCATTTGGCCTCGTTGATCGTCATTTACAATTCCGGATCGTTTGATTCCGTTGACACCGCTTTAAATACTGTCATTTACAAGTCCGATTCGTTTGGATTGTGATAGTATTTACTTTTCAAAAGTCCGAGTCGCAACCCGATTCGTTGATCGCATATCATTTAATACGCATTTTTCCCGTAAAAATCGTTAACAATGTAATGCCCGGTTCAAAACCGGAGTTCGTCCGTCGAACTCTCTTTCAAAACGCGCGAAATGACGTTCGGCCTCCGAACGCTCGTCTTCAAACTCAAAGCCGCCATTTGACACTTAAAATCATTTAATACGCATTTTTCTCGTAAAAATCATTAACAATGACTCGTACGGTTCAAAGTCGACGTTTGCCACGCAAACGCTCATTTCAACTCAAAGTCGACGTTTGCCACGCAAACGCTCATTTCAACTCAAAGTCGACGTTTGCCACGCAAACGCTCATTTCAACTCAAAGTCGACGTTTGCCACGCAAACGCTCATTTCAACTCAAATTCGACGTTTGCCACGCAAACGCTCATTTCAAACTCAAAACCGACGTTTGTCATTCAAACACTCGTCTTTTCAAACAAAGTCACCTAATCAACGTTTGTCACTCAAACCAAGATTAAGCTTGTCATTCAAGCCCCCATTTCAAAAGACACACACACACACACACGATTTCGAGAAAGGTAGAAAGACTCGTCATGCGAGGCGTTTCGGGCGATCTCGTAATACTCTACCCGAATTGTAACGTGACCTCCGAACCTAACAATCTCTGGTACTAAAAAGCTTTTTACTCGTTTTTGCTGCCAATAAAAATGATTCCCCTTTTTAAAGCCTTTTCCTAAGTTTTTGCTACCAATAAAAATGACACCTTTTCGCAATAGCCGTTTCTCAACGTTTGGGCTCAAAATACAAAACCGCGTGGAGACTCCTCATTCTGCTCCTTCCCATGAAGCGAGGTCTCAGACACCAACCCCCCGCGAAAGACAACCGCCTTTTCCGCCGCCCCGCGCGCGAAAAAGATCGGGTAATTTCAAGTGTACCCACACTGGTGTCTCTAGCTTCATATCTTTCTCTCAGTCTCTGTTGAGAGGACTTGTTCTTCTGCTTTCTCAAAGGATTGCTCCAGACCATATCTTGGGACTCGTACTCCAGGCAGGCGGAGCAGTCACAAACATCGTAGCTGATGTGGACATTTGATGAGGACCCGGCTGGAAGAAGCGGAGGAACTGGCTCTGCGGCAATCTTCTTGGGCACCCATTCAATGGAATTCACACTGTTGTTGTTCGGAAAAGGGTTTCCGACTGTATTGGGTCCACGGGGACGCTCCAATTTTCCTTCCTCTATCATGTTCTGGATTTCGTATCGTAACCCCACGCAGTTGTCGGTGGTATGGCCGTGATACTGATGGAAGGCGCAGTATTTGTTCTTGTCCGCATTGACTACGGGAGTCATCAGTTTGTAATTTGCAACAGGCTTGAGGAGACCTTCCTTGATTAACCCTTCCAGCATCTTGCTCAGTGGCATGTCCAACTTGTTGAAGTGTACGGCCAGGATGCTTCGAAGTAGAGCTGTTGCTTTGCGGGACTGGGTTTCTGTTACCCGACTGCTGTCCCTGATGGATATAATTGACGGACGTATCTTTCCCTTTGTCGGGGGCCGGTGCGGGATTGAATGCAACTGCTGATCGGTATCTGTATGGCTGTGCTGTAGCCAACTTCTCCTTGAGATCCTTCTCGAACTGTGAGCCGACATTGACCATGGCCCGGAGATCTGGGAAGAAATGATGACTGATGAGAGTTCTGATGGACGGTCTTAAGCAGGACTTGAAGATCCACATCTGTTCATCCTTGGAGAGTGGCTCCATGATCTCAGAGAGTTTCCAACTCCACCTCTTGTAGAATTCCCCGACACTTTCATCTGCTTTCTGCTCAGTGGTGATTAAGTCCTCACGACTCGTTTCCCATTCTAAATTGGATCTGTACCTATCTAGGAAGATGTTACTGATCTGATCCCAGGTATGGTGATCCGCAGGCTTGACCCTTAGAAACCATCGTAACGCTGAACTTTTGAGCGTATGCTGGAAGTGGTCGACCATTTGATGGAGGGTTGCTCCTTTCGCTCTCATGCCGAGAATGTAGGTGTCGACATGCATTTGAGGACATTCCGTTCAGTCGAATCGATCCATCTCCGGCATTCTGAACTTGGCGGGGAGAGGCGTGACCATTCCCGGATCTGTGGATTTGAGCGTTTCCTGCTTTGAGCTGCTCATGGTGGCTTTCAGGTCTTTCATCTGTTCGACCATCCAGGCTAAGGTAGGGTCCAGTGGTGGACTTTGAGGCTCGGCGCCGGGTGCTACCATGTGAGCGGTAGTGATTGGAGGTGGAAGGCTTGATATATGTGAATATATGGGGGCCTTTTTTGAACTGTATCGGGGTTTGTTCCCGATGTTTTGGGATTCGTGTATAGGCAATGGGATAAACCCCGGAGGGTATTGGAGGATGTTGGCATCTGTTTGAGATGGTCCAGCGGTGCGCTGGTGGTATTGAGTGATGGGAGTAGCACTGACCTGGCCATATATGACAGTGTTGCCCTGAGAGGTGGCAACATGAAGCCTTGGTCGGCTGTTTCCTTGGTTCGAAGGCATCCCGTATGTTGGTGGGGGAGGAACCTGGTTGAAGGTCTGAGGACCTGATTTCGGGGAATCGTCATCCTCGATTATGACGAAAGTACCATCGGCTGGGGATAGGCTGCTATACCTCCCTCATTCGAAGGCTGTACCACGAAATTCTCTACCGACCTTCTTTACGCCTCTTGTGAACCTCACAAGCTCGGATGGCTTCTTCCAAAGTCATATACGTTACCGGTGGCGGGGGTCCGTCCCGTCATGATTTCTCGGTGAGCTAGACATGTCGGATATACTGGCCGAGGGAACCGAGGGAACCGAAGAACCGTCGACGCCGCCGTAATCGTGATTACGGCGAGGCGCGGCCGGAAATCAACCACTTTCTCGCTCGGCGAGGAACGAAAGGCAGGGTTTAGGTTTTGGAAAAGGGTATTGGGCTCAAGGTTTCGGGCTTGTGCAATGTGCAGTTACCGATTAATGTTTACTTAAAACGCATTTTCTCAGAGTCCTAATCGGTTGGAAAAGAGCGTGTCTTCTTTTTCGCAACTAACCCTAAGGCTCTAATCAGTGGATCTCGTCACTACGTTTATAAGCCCCTCGATTCCATTTGTAGATCATCTTCTCGGGACGGACTATCCCGAGCGAGGGTCCTATAAGGCAAGCGAGTTCCACCGACAAAGGAAAAAGTGAACTTAAGGCTAGCTGATCACGCAAACTTCCAACGTATGTGACGCACGGGCCACATTAGAAGTCAACGTCCTTAAGTTAAGGCGGGAATCGTGCCAAAATTTCGGCATGACCTCTCCTGACTCGCTTGCGTGAGGGACCTTAGCTTTTGGCGTTGGCTAAGTTGTGGCTGGCACGATGCATACGATGAGGGTTTGGTGACACGGTGTCACATTGAACCTTCGGGTATATTTTTCGGCAGAGCTCCGCGTCAAAGTCAAGGCTGAAAAGCTCAAGACTTTGGGTCGGGAACGACCTTCGGTCTCAACCTCTCGCTTGACTCGTGGCGGAACCCGGCGTAAAAAACATACACTTAGGCTTTATGACACGTACTAGGCCAAAAACCAACCGGGGTCTTGGACGAAGTGTGACACAAAGTGTGCATGGCTTACACGGGCTAGGATGGGCTGTTTGGGACGACCCCGTGTGCCCTCGAAAGGTGTCTGGCAGACCAACCGAGGTGCAACTGAACGGTCATCCCAGGTTACGGGTCGTAGTGTGCAGTGTACCGAGGCAGCAAGTGCACGTGAATTGCGGTGTACCGAGGCAGCAAGTGTGAGTAGTGTGTGGTCACTAAAATTCTTTTTCTGAGTAAAACAGAGATTTTTGCAGAATGTGTCTTAAAGAATTTTGATGCACAGTTCAAAGGATAGCATGAGAATCAAGCATGAATGGGGATGCACAAACATGGTATGATTTTGAAAAGACAACAATGTAATGCCTTTGAAAAAACCGTTCGAGGTTTAAAGTAACACACGCACACGAAAACGAGGAAGGGTAAACGAAAGTTTGACCCACGAAAGGCTTTTTTGAAAACAACGGCTGTTTTGAAAAAAAGTATCCAAGTCCCCAGCGGAGTCGCCAACTGAAATTACCCGGGATTTTCGCGCGCGGGGGCGGAGCTGAAATGCGGTTGTCTTTCGCGGAGGGTTGGTGTCTGAGACCTCGCTCTTCGGGAAGTGAGAGGAGTCGCCATGAGGTTTTTGTATTTTGAGCCCAAACGTTGAGAAATGGCTATTGTTCGAAAAGGGTGTCGTTTTTATTGGTAGCAAAAACTTAGGAAAAGGCTTTTGAAAACGGGGGTCATTTTTATTGGTAGCAAAAACGAGTAAAAAGATTTTTTTTGGTACCAGAGATTGTTAGGTTCGGAGGTCACGTTACATTTCGGGAAGAGTATATTGAGATCACCCGAAATGCCTCGTATGACGAGTCTTTCTACCTTTCTCGAAAACATGTGCGTGTGTGTGTGTTTGTATTTTGAAATGTGGGCTTGAATGACAAGCTTAATCTTGGTTTGAATGTCAAACGGTTATTAGGTGACTTGTTTGAAAAGATGAGCGTTTGAATGACAAACGTCAGTTTTGGAAGTTTTTAGGAAAAGTGGTGCGAATGCTGATTTTAACCGTTTATCTTAAGTGTCAAATGTTGACTTTTAAGAAAAGAGCGTTTGAATGTCAAACGTCGGTTTTGAGTTTGAAGATGAGCGTTTGGATGCCAAAGTCATTTCGCGCGTTTTGAAGGAGAGTTCGAATGTCGAACTCCGGTTTTGAACCGGGCATGTCATTGTTAACGATTTTACGGGAAAAACGTATTAAATGGTTTTGAATGTCAATAGTTGGCTTTTAAGTTTGAAGATGAGCGTTTGGATGCCAAACGTCATTTCACGCTTTTTTAAAGAGAGTTCGAATGTCGAACTCCGGTTTTGAACCGAGCATTACATTGTTAACGATTTTACGGGAAAAACGTATTAAATGATATGCGATCAACGAATCGGGTCGCGACTCGGACTTTGAAAAGTAAATACTATCACGATCCAAACGGGTCGGACTTTGTAAATGACAGTATTTAAAGTGCGGTATCAACGGAATCAAACGATCCGAAATCGTAAATGACGATCGACGAGCCAAACAGCTCGGAATTGTAAAGTTGCATTAAATGTAAAGGACGTTCGACGGATCAAATAATCCGGAATTGTAAATGACAGGAATTTAAATGACGATCGACGGATCAAACGATCCGGAAGTGTAAATGATATAAAAATAAACGGAATGGGGTCGGAACGCCGTTTTAACCCAAAATTACTTCTCTTACGGGAAGAGAAGAGGATCTAGGGGCTAAAACGTATCGGACCCCGTTAGACGGAGGCGTCTACATTTCAACAATGTCATCCGAAATGGTTGTAGCGACTGGCGCGTAAACCGAGACGGAACGAGAGTTTCAAAGAGAGAGGGAGCTACCTATGGCTAGGGTCGGCTTCTTTGGCTCGATGGGCGTATACGGGATACGGAAGTGTGTTTGGAACGGTGTTTTGAAGTGGCAGGGGTTGTATTTGATCGAAATACGAGGTTGTCACGCAAAACGAGGTAAAATCGGGGCTCGGGAAGAGAGAGACCAGTTTAGGCCGTGGCTCTCTTGGTAAAAGGGGTGATTTTTTGTTCTTATAAATGGCTTTGACAGCCCTGGTATTTATAGGTAAAATTTCAGCATGAGTCCGGACGGACTGAGGGTGAAATCCAGGGGGTTTTGTGAATTTTGGAAATTGGAGGGACTTGCTGGCAATTTCTGAAAGTCTGCAAATGAGTCCGGCCGGACTGAGGATGCATACCAGGGATATTTTTGTCTTTTCACTCTGAATTTGATTGAGAGGTGATGGGGGAGCTGTGGCATGTGAGCCACATGTCCCTGGGACTCACAGGCCATGGGAATTTGTGCCGATATTTCCCGGTTTTGTCCGTTTTTAAAATAACAGTCCGAAAAATGTCCGAAACGCCCTCGAAAAGTGCCGGAAAGTGCGTTTTTCAGGGAAAGCCATACTTTTACGTGCGACGACGTGTGTTGAGTACGCTTTGATGTTGGGATGCACGGGGCAGTCCCGGGACGTCTCGTTAGCTTGGCAAAGGAGAGCTTAACGGGTTCCAGTTAACCTGGAGCGGGCCAGTTAACGGATTCCGGTTAACTTCTAACGGATTTTGGCGATCCGGATTTGGGTACTTACAGCCACACGCCCTCGAAAGTTTCAGCAATCTTGGTTTGAGGTGCCACACGCCCTCGAAAGTTTCAGCAAATTCGGTCTGAGGCGCCACACGCCCTCGAAAGTTTCAGTAATCTCGGTCTGAGGCACCACACGCCCTCGAAAGTTTCAGTAATCTCGGTCTGAGGCGCCACACGCCCTCGAAAGTTTCAGTAATCTCGGTCTGAGGCACCACACGCCCTCAAAAGTTTCAGTAATCTCGGTCTGAGGCGCCACACGCCCTCGAAAGTTCAAGTAATCTCGGTCTGAGGCGCCACACGCCCTCGAAAGTTTCAAGTAATCTCGGCCTGAGGCGCCACACGCCCTAGAAGTTTTTAGTAATCTCGTTCTGAGGCGCCACACGCCCTTAAAAGTTTCAGTAATCTCGGTCTGAGGCACCACACGCCCTCGAAAGTTTCAGTAATCTCGGTCTGAGGCGCCACACGCCCTCGAAAGTTTCAGCAAATTCGGTCTGAGGCACCACACGCCCTCGAAAGTTTCAAGTAATCTCGGTCTGAGGCGCCACACGCCCTCAAAAGTTTCAGTAATCTCGGTCTGAGGCGCCACACGCCCTCAAAAGTTTCAGCAAATTCGGTCTGAGGCGCCACACGCCCTCGAAAGTTTCAGCACATTTGGTCTGAGGCGCCACACGCCCTCAAAAGTTTCAACAATTCGGCCAAAGGTGCCACCACGCCCTCATTACCTCAGGTTTAGACGCCTTCAAATAGTCTCCCTCAGGTTTAGACGCCTTCAAAACAGTCTCAATCAGGACGAACTCCTCCTAATCATTCCCCACAGGTCGAGGCCCCTACGAATTGCCCTCACACCCGTGAACTACGATCGGCTTGATTCCCGCTCGGGATACGTAGGAATCCTTTCGCTAAGGGTCCAGCCATTTGACCATCTAGGTCTCTCCATAAGGCATCTCCCCGATTTGGGATCCTTATCTTTTTTGATGACCCTACTTCCTTCGAAAGTGACGTCGCCGAGGGGCTACTGTAAGTACCCAAATCCGGATCGTCAAAATTCGTTAAAAGTTAACCGGAATCCGTTAACTGGCCCTTTCCAGGTTAACCGAAATCTGTTAAGCTCCCCGTTCTCGAGTCAATGAGACATCCTGGGACTGCCCCATTCATCCCGACATCAAAACATACTCAACACACGTTATCACACGTAAAAGTGCAGCTTTCCTCAAAAAATGCACTTTTCAGGGTCTTCCGGGATTCGATTTCCTGTTTTCGAGCGTCTCGACCTTCCAGAGGTCATAACTTCCTCATACGACTCCGTTTTGGGCTCACCACATATCAAATCAAACGCGAGAACAAGATATACGCATATAACCAGTCCAATCAGGAAAAATAGCCAATTTGAAGAACTGTACGGCCGGACTGTTTTATAGGTTAAATTAAAACGTGCCAGGTTCAATCAAACTCAAGGCCAAATGACCAAAATGTCCCCCAAATTGAAGAACAGGCCTACCGGACTGTTTTACTCAGTAAACCACCATACTAAGCAACCCTTTCCTCCTTCTCCAAGTAAATTCCTTCCCCTCCACACAAACTCCTCCTATAAATACTCACCTCCTCCTTCATATTTCATACACCATTTTCACTCCCTCTTCACCCCAAGCAAACAAGGATTGTCTTCTTCCGCTCTTCGGGGGCCTTCGTGCTACTCGTCGGCAGAATTCTCTACTCTTCGGGGGCCCTCGTACTACTCGTCGGTGGATTCTGACACAAGCTAAACCGACCCAAGTCGAAACGCTGCCCAAATCCCTAGGTTCCTAAAAACCAAATAAAAGGGGAAACTCTACCCAATCACTTCCGAAAAACCTTTCAAACACCTTTTCGTATCCCACATACGTCCTCATGATTCAAAGAGTCAACACCAAATTTGGTAAACTCTCACTCTCAAAATGTAGACGTTACGCCGTCTACGAGACTTGATACATTTTAGTCCCTAATCATCTTCTGTCTCGTAAGAGAAGTAATTTCGGGTTAAAACGGCGTTCCAGTCCCGTTTTACGTTTCTGTCATTTACAGTCCGGATCGTTCGATCCGTCGATCGCACTTTTACCGTTCGAACCGTTTGGTTCGTGATCGTCATTTACAAGTCCAGACCGTTTGATCCGTTGATATTGCTATTTAATTTACGCACTTCACAAGTCTGAGTCGTTTGGCTCGTCGATCGCATCTTTACAAGTCCGAGTCGTTTGGCTCGTCGATCGGACTTTTACAAATCTGAGTCGTTTGGCTCGTCGATCGCACTTTTACCGTCCGAACCGTTTGGTTCGTTGATACTGTCAATTCAATACTGTCATTTACATTCCAAACCATTCGGTTTGTTGATCGCATTTACTTTAAACATCCGAGTCACAAAGTGACTTGTTGATCGTCTTCTATTTGCCATCATTTTCATCAAAATGGGTAACATCGTAATGCCCAGTTCAAAACCAAAAGTTCATCATTCGAACTCCTTTTCAAACTCAAAATTGACGATTGCCACGCAAACGCTCATTTCCGTCTCAAAACCGACGTTTGTCATTCAAACGCCCTTTTTACCAAAATCAACGTTTGTCATTCAAACCAAGATTAAAGCTTGTCATTCAAGATCCTTTTCAAAAGCAACACAAACACACGCACACGCACACTTTTCGAGAAAGGTAGAAAGACTCGTCATATGAGGCGTTTCGGGTGATCTCAATATACTCTTCCTGAAACGTAACGTGATCTCCGAACCTAACAATCTCTGGTCTTAAAATCCTTTTGTCATGTTTTGGCTACCAATCAAAACGTCTCATTTTCAAAGCCTTTTCCAAGTTTTTGCTACCAATAAAAATGACCTTATTTTCAAAGCCATTTTCAAAGTTTGGGCTCATAATACAAAACGGCGTGGCAACTCTCTTTTCCAAGTGAAGTCCATTCGAAAGAATCGCTCGCCGCAGTCCGCGCGATTCAGGTAATTTCAGACCCCATTGACTTGGTGCAGCCAAGGTCTTCCCAAAAGGGCATTAAAGGTGATTGGGATATCAATGACCTGGAATTCTACAGGTATCATCTTCTTGCCGAACCACAGGTTCAAAGTAGCAGCCCCAAGTACTGTACGAGATGTTGAGTCATAGGCCTTGACTGTAAGGGAGGAAGGCTTCAGATCTGTGGGCTTGATGCCGAGCAGGCTCGTGATCTTTGCTGGGAGGATGTTCATTCCAGACCCATTGTCAACTAAGACCCGAGGGAGGCGTCGTTCATCCAACTAGACCGTAATGAAGAGAGGCTCATTATGATCGGCTCCGAACTGGGGGAGATCGAGGTCTGTGAAGGTGACTATGTTTCCATAGTGGATGTTCCCAATTAGTTGCACCACGTCGCCAGGGGTAGCATCAATAGGGACCAGTGTGCGGGCCAAACTTTCCTCCAATTTCAGCTTGTGGGGATAAGATGAGGTGAGTAAGGACCACAGAGAGATGTTGTCTTGAGTTTGTTTCAATTGAGTGAGCATAGGATCCTCTTTCTTGGGGTCAGGAGTTTGAGCTGTCCTGGCATAAGGGTTACGGTTCTCCCTGGGTGCTTGATCTGCTGACTTCTTTTCTGTCTTGGGATTACCCTGGTGGATTTGCCCGGATCTAGTTAACAGGTTCACTTCTCCTTCCGGCTTATCTGTTACTTCTTTACAGGATTCTTTCAATGCTGATAGGGTCAATGGAGGAGCTTGCTTGGCAACTGGCCACTGGCTCTGACCAATTTTGTTACAAGTTTCTCGGAGCTTAGAAATAGTGAGGGGCTGAGCTTGGGGTAGTAAGTATTACTGGCTTCTGACTGGGCAGCCTTCCGGATTGCTTCCCAAGTTACGGGTTTCTGAACCTGGGGTTGCGTCGTCGTTCCTTGAATGGCCTACCTCTATCGAAGATTGAATTTCCATGTAGCGAAAGAGGCGACTCATCCTTCTATATTTTCTTTAGTCAATTAGTCAACCGAACAAAAGAGATTGGAAGGTTAATGGTTTCCAGCCTATATACTGAGTATCACACACATTTTTATTTTATTTTTGAAAATGGCCTCATTTGTTGAGGGCACAAAAGAACTCATTTTGGGGTTTGACTCTTTTGAGAGAGCATGGACGTGGAGAGGTGGATGGAAGCCCTTGCTGACAGAAATCAGTGTTTAGCTCTACTTCCCCTATGATGTAGAAAAGAAGACTCGTCGAATGAATGTGCGCTCGCCCGAAATTTGGATTTCGAAATGATGATTATAAAGGAGTCGCCACGCCATTTTTAAGAGGAAACATTGAAAACCTTTTTTTGAGAGAAAACACGGGTTCGGGGGTCAGGTTACGTGTTGGGAAGAACCGAGAGTTCACCCAACACGCCTCGTCCGTAGACGAGTCTTTCAATTAAACATCCAAGCAAATCCAAAAGTGTGTGCAAGTGTTGACAATGAACAAGTGTGGTAAACATGCATTTTATTAATATGAATTGAGGCTTACAACTTGTGAGCCCATTATTTATGGAGGCCACATCCCTGGTACAACAAGCTAAAACAGATTACAACTGAAAAAGGTTTCTGCAGATAGGTCACGATATGTCGCATGACACATGATTCCAGTGACCACATATGTCGCGTGACACAGGATCACCTTGGAACAATGTGTCGCGTGACATACAGAGGCCATCTGCAGAAACTCACACAATGAACACCAGAATCAACAACAACTAACACAGTTCTAATTGATTGACCATATTAGATACGAAATACAGAAATAACAACAAATCGACCCCGGGAGTGTGGATATGGGTAGATCCACACCCCCTTGGGGTTTAAACACCAAATTCTAGCAAGTATTCAACAATAATAGCTCAATTACACAGATTAGACAAGTTAAACAGAGAGATTGCAATTGGGATTCAGTAATCTAGACAGATGGAGTCTGATTACTGAATCCTAATAGAAGTAGACAATAGAATTATAAAGAATTGAATAAAAGGAAGAGAGAAGAGGGGGTTTGAGATTTGTTACCCTTGATGCTTCCACGAATTCTGTATCAAGTTAGATACAGAACCCTTCAATTGGTTGCTTCTGGTCTTGGAGGCCTGAGAGAGTTGGTGTGAGGAGGGTCCAAGTGGTTTTGGTTTGGGGAATGGGTTTGGATTGGAGGGAATTGGGTAGGTTGAAGGTAGGAGACAGAGAGAGATGTGCTTGGGAGGTTCGTTACGATGCAATTTCTGCAGAGTAATAGTAGGCTAAAGTTGGGATCCATTTCTGAGAGGGGGAGGGTCTTATTTATAGGCTACAGTTAGTGGCCTCAAGGTGTCACACGACCTCACGTAGCCACTTTCTAGGCCTCGAGTTGTCGCGTGACACAAGGTGGCTCAACTACTTTTGGCGCCAAAACCAGTTTCTGGAACATTCAGGCCTAAATACCTAAAAGGTCCAAAAAGGTTTATTCCCGACAAGTCCCTTTGCATGAGCAAGGTACCAAAAGGTACTTCCTTCGCGGGAAACTTATGAAATGTTTCCGGAAGTCTCGGGATCGGCCGGGAATTTACCAAAATGCCCCTTAATGCAATTTTATTACATTAAAATGCATCTAAAAGGTTGCGAATTGGGTTGGCGTACTTACAGAGCCCCTCGGCAACGTCACTTTTGGAAAAAGTGGGGTTATCGATAAAATAAGATCCAATCCCAATGAGCGTCAAGGGATAAGGTAACGGGCTAGAGGGTGAATCGGGGAATCTGATGGCTGGACCTTTCTGAGAAAGGATTCCTACGTATCCCTTAAAGAAGGGAATCAAGCCAAATCGTAGTTCGGAATTACCAAAACTAATCCATAAGCAAGAAAGGGGTAGGGATGTATCTTCATACCTTTGCTGTGCTTACCTGTGACTTCTTGAGGGGTCGGTACTACTGCGGTTGGCTAGTAGCTACCTTTTGTGCCAGGTTGTAGCTGCCGGAGGGTCTCATGATGCAACTGGTATTTGCGAGTAGCTGCCGGAGGGTCTCATGCTATCGCTGTTGACGAGTTGTAGCTGCCGGAGGGTCTCATGCTGCAACGGGTCTTTCGTGGATGCCAGAGGGACTCATACCACTTTGTTGATGCAGGGTAGTTGCCGGAGGGTCTCACACTACTGCTGCTAATGAGTTGTAGCTGCCGGAGGTTCTCATGCTGCAATGGGTCTTTCGTGGCTGCCGGAGGGTCTCACACCACTTTGTTGGTGCAGGGTAGTTGCCGGAGGGTCTCACACTACTGCTGCTGACGAGTTGTAGCTGTCGGAGGGTCTCATGCTGCAACGGGTCTTTCGTGGCTGCCGGAGGGTCTCACACCACTTTGTTGGTGCAGGGTTGGGGATAGGTGTAGCTGCCAGGGGACTCACACTACTTCCGTTTCTGCTCTTTGTGGATGCCGGAGGGACTTATACCACCTCTTTTGCTCTGCTGGGGATAAGTGTAGCTGCCAGGGGACTCACGCTACTTCTTTTCCTTTTGTTGGGGATAAGTGTAGCTGCCAGGGGTCTCACGCTACTGCTGCTCCTGCTCTTTTGTTGTTCTTTTACCGGTTTTGCTGTTGGACGGTCTTTGCTGATTGTTTACCTTTCTTTTGGTGTCCTGAGCTTTGCTTGGGAAGCTGGGGATTCTGCTTTTGTCAGTGTCTCAAGGCTGCTGATCTTTGAGATTTTTGTTTTGGTAAGCCGGGAACTCTGCTTTCTGGGGAGTTGGCTTCTTTCGGTGCTTTGGGGCCGTTGATTTTGTTGCTTTTTGCTTAGTAAGCCAGGGACTCTGCTTTCTGGGGAGTTGGCTTCTTTCGGTGCTTTGGGGCCGTCGATTCTGTTGCTTTTGCTTGGTAAGCCAGGAACTCTGCTTTCTGGGGAGTTAGCTTCTTTCGGTGCTTTGGGCCGTTGATTCTGTTGCACTCTGCTTGGGAGATTATCACAGACACGGGTTTTTTTTTTGTTCTCCTTTTTTTTCGATTTGGTCTGAGGGCCAGTCTTCGAGGTTTAGTGGGACTCAGTTGATCATTGTACTTGCGAGGGACAAACAACAACTCCGAGCGCTGCATCTAATTAAGCTATCTTGTTAGCAAAGATTAGCCTATATTAGCTTGTTTGCACGAGTTTGTCTGTTCTGGGAAGGAAATGCGATCATTGTGTTAAAAGGTCGGCTTTGTCGGGTTTGTGCATGAGGTCTTGGGATTGTCTTGGATAGATGTGTATAGTAGGGGTCCTCTCTCGTGTATTTTCATGGGCATGTATATGAGGGTATGAGGTGTATTATAGCAACGGCGAGTCGGAAAATGCTCTGGGGTAACCACTGCAGGCTTTTCTACACTTATGCTATCAACCAATATGTGTCGCCCGACATGATACGTCTGCTTGGTTTATTGTGTCGCACGACTGAGAGAAGCTCATAACAGGTCCCTTTTAAAGTCGGTTCTAGCTTCATTTGCAAACACTGTCTTCTTAGTAGAGGCGACCAGCAGCCCCTATTTGGCAGATAAGCGAATTCTTTGGCCAAGACTGATACTTTCGGCTGCAATGGAGCATTATAACAAAGAGGTTGCTTCCCGGGAGTGTCAATTTCATCGGGACTCTGTCGAAATTTGGGGATTTCATCTGAGGAAACATAGGAGGGTTATTGACAAGCGGTACAATATGTCGTGCATTTGGTCCTTAAAAGACTGGAGAGTCGATTGGGATTTGCTTCGGGCTGCATCCTGCTTCTGGGACTCAGAGCATCATGTCTTTTCTTTGTCATACAATGATTTGACCCCAACCATGGAAGACTTTAGGGCTTTGACGGGCTTGGGTGAGACGGTCACTGTAGCATTCCCACGGGACGGTTGGTCGGTTGTGGAGCAGTTATCGGACTTCTTGTGTGCACTTATTGGATCGGGTGTTGTTTATGATTACAGGTGATGGGTCCATAGACTTGACTCGGATGGCTAGGTTACGCCCGTCCCGTCTCCGAGCTATTTGACCTTTCCACCTCTTTGGATATATTCATGTTGTTCACCCTGTCGGCTTATTATTTCTGCGGTTATGCAGGAGTCGGCTCAAGTGTGTTACTGGGGATTGTCAGGCAGCTGAGGGGTGACCGGGGTGTAGATCTTCGTCAAATTTGATCTGGTCAAGGGGAGATGGACATTGTACCACTGTTGCTAGCTGAGACCTACCATGGCATTGACAGGCTAGCAGGGGGGGTCAGACTTCATGGGAGCAGGCAGCCCCGGTTTGTTATCTCTGTAGTTTTCTGAGAGGTTACGCTTGATTGGGCCATTACCAGAGGGTCGGGTGGCAATGCCCTGGGTGACCCGGCCACGCAGGCTGCTGAGGGATATAGCTGCTGACAGTTGGCAGATGAGATTGTCACGGTATGAGACTGCTGATCTGAGCTTTTGGATTCCTGCCTGGAATTTACAGACCATGAGAGACATTCAGGATGGATCAGTAGTAGTCAGGCTGCCCGGCTTGCAGGTATCTTCTTTCTGTATCCCATCGTTGGTGAGCAGACAGTATAGGTACCCTCAGCAGATTGTTCGAGCGTTGAGGGAGAGGCTGATGACCGATGCTGTTCCGATGTCTATGACCGAGCCCCAGGCTATACAGTTTTTCAGCAGATCCTTTCTGGAGGGTTTTCTTCCCACTCGTGTGCTTCTTCGGCAGTCCAGAGGGTTTATATTCCTGACCACAGAGTATCTGACTTGGTATGAGGAGCATCAGGGTCTTGTACAATTGGCTATAGAAGCTCGCCGCCGGGAATACTTGGGAGCAGATTATCCATCCAGCCGATCTTTCAGGGATACAGAGGCACGGGGCAACCCAGATAATGTTACCGGTGATGCTGCTGAGGACTATAAGAAACGAGAGATCCGGAGGGCTGCTTTGAGGGATGATCCAGAGGTGATGGCTCGCAGAGAGGCATTGAGACAAGAGAGAATTGCTAGGGCTGCCTTGAGGGAGACTGGTCTGATTGAACCACCGGTGCGCGTTATTCCTGAGTTGGGACGGGCTCAAACCGATTTATTCGACATTCCTAAGCCAAAGACCTCCCGGGGACCGAGGAAGAGGAAGGACAGAGGAGCGAGTTCGGGAGCGGGGACGAGTTTCTAAACACTTTTCTGAGAGATAGGAGACTATTTTGCTTTGTGTATTGAGAGTAGGAAATATTTGTATGGAAACTGAGTATCCTTTGATTACTTAATGCAGACAAAATAGATGTTGAAAGTTTTATTCCTTTTATTCGCAGCAGACTCTTTGAGTCAAAAGTAGGTCGTGCTTGAACTCATCAATAAGAATATTAACTCCAAATGAACCTTTTGAAAGGATTTGGAACTGTAATCAAAACACTTTTTGACAGGATGAGGAATTTTGCAGCAGTTTTAGACCGAACCACAAGTGGTTGCCTACGTTCCCCTTTCATAAGAGAACTAAGGGGCTCAGGTCTCCGTAGTTCGACTCAATCAACTTTTGTGTTTAAGAAAGGGGAAGGTAGAAGGGGGACATGGTGCAACCCTATTTTATACCTAGACCGCCCTTTTTAGAGTTTTTGGTCTAGCTGGGTATATACTTTAGCACCGGGCGCGTCCCTTATTTTTGCATGGACTGCCTTTTGAGAGGTTTTCAGTCTCATCTGGGACAATTTTATTGCGCCTTTATTTCTCATTTTTTTTAGAGGGGGAAAAGACTCGGTCATACATAATACCTCCGCAACTTGTCGCCGTTGACGGGGTGCAGAAATGGGTTGCCATCCAAATCTGCCAGCTGCATAGCTCCTCCGGAGAATATTTTCTTCACTAGAAACGGTCCGACCCAAACAGGTGCCCATTTGCCCAATGCACTGCTCTGATTCGGGGGCTTCATCTTAAGGATCAGATCACCAACTTTGATGTCCCTGGGTTTCACTTTCTTGTCAAAAGCACGGGCCATTCTTCTCTGGTATGCCCGGTTATGCTCCATGGCTTTTAGTCTGCGTTCTTCTAACAGAGCCAATTCATTATGTCGACTTTAGAGCCATTCAATCTCATTCACCTCATTCTCGAGCAAAACCCTGAGGGATGGAATCTCTAATTCAATGGGCATAACATCCTCCATTCCGTAAGTCAGAGCGTATGGGGTTGCACCGGTGGCAGTCCGAATTGAAGTGCGGTAGCCCCATAATGCTAAATGCAGCTTCTCCGGCCAGTCTCGTCCTCGTTTGGCCATCTTCTTTATGATTCCTTCCAAGTTCTTATTGGCAGCCTCAACAGCACCGTTCATCTGCGGTCTGTAGGGTGAAGATTTATGGCGCTTGACCTTGTATTCAATGAGTAACCGATCAGTTTCTCCTTCGAAATGGGTTCCATTGTCAGAAATAATCTCATTTGGGACTCCGTAGCGGCAGAAGATCTGTTCCTTTATGAAGCGAGCGACCTTCTTGGCGGTGAGCACTTTGTACGACGCAGCTTCTACCCACTTTGTGAAGTAATCTACTGCAACCAATACAAACGAATGTCCATTTCTCCCGGGCGGAGTTATTTTCCCAATGACATCAATCCCCCATGTTGCGAAGGGCCACGGATTTGTCATACAGTATAGGTCATGAGGAGGGATGTGGTTCAGATTGGAGAATCGCTGGCATTTATCACAAGTCCGCACAAACTGGATGCAATCCGTCTCCATAGTAATCCAGAAGTAACCCAGTCTGATGATGCTATGCATAAGGGATCGAGCGTTCATATGAGGTCCGCAGGCGCCGTTATGAACATCTTCCATTACTCTTTGGGCCTTTTCTTTGCTGATACAGAGTAGGAGTGGGCAACCCTCCCATTTCTTCCCTAACTCATTGCCAAGTATGACGTACTGTGCTGATAGTCTCTTTAGAGCTTGCAAGCTTTTGGCGTGGACACCTTTTAAGTCTCCTTCTTTGTCAACAGGGAAGGATGCTTCGCTATGCTTGAGATATTGAAAGATCTGGTTGTACCACGGCTCACTGACGATTTCGATCTCAATTTCACAACAATATGCAGGATTTTCTCGCCTACCGACCCTGAATGGTTTGATCGACTTTCCTTCTGGGATTTCTACCAAAGAAGCCAGAGTAGCTAAGGCATCAGCAAATCTGTTCTTGTCTCGTGGCAGGAACTGGAATGACACTTCCTTGAACTGGCCGACGTGTTCTGCAATGTAAGCATGTTACTTCTGGAGACATGGGTCTATAATTTTCCATTTGTTGCCAGCCTGATTGATTATCAATTGGGAATCACCGAACACTTCTAACTCTTCCACATGTCGCTCGACGACAGCCTCTAGACCAGCTATGCAAGCTTCGTATTCAGCGGCATTGTTGGTAACCGAGAAGTTCAGCTTGATAGCTATGGGGGTATGCATATCATTCGGATCTACTAGTACCATCCCGATGCCATTACTTCTTTTGTTCGCCGCTCCATCAAAGAATAACTGCCACCGATTGCCGCTTTCTATAGTAAGAATCCCTTCGTCTGGAAATTGGAGATCTGGTCCTCGGGCTTCTGTACTGGGGAAGTCAGCCAACTGATCCGCCAAAGCCTGTCCTTTGATTGATTTCCGGATCACATATTTGATATCAAACTCAGCTAAAAAGAAGGTCCATTTCGCCAATCTGGTGGAGATGTTACCTCTGTCACCCTGGAACAGGTATCTGATTGGGTCCATCTTGGAAACCAAATGTACGGGATGGGATAGCATATAGTGCTTTAGCTTTCCGACCACCCAGACCAGAGCTGCGCATGTCTTCTCGAGGGCAGAGTAATTCAACTCACTACCTTGGAATTTGCGGCTGACGAAATAAATGGCATTCTCAATCTTTGAATCCTTCTTTTCTTGTGCTAGCATAGCCCCAGTGGCTGTGTCTGTGACCGTCAAGTATAGCAGTAAAGGCTTGCTCCCGTGAGGTGGACAAAGAATGGGAGGATTGACGAGGTAAGCTTTGATCCTCTCGAAAGCTAATTGGCATTCCTCGTTCCAAATCACTTCCTGATTCTTCTTTAGTAGCTTGAAGATCGGCTCACACATGGAGGTCAGTTGATTGACGAATCTGCTGATGTACTGTAATCGACCCATGAATCCTTTTACCTCGGAGATAGTTCTGGGCGGCTTCATCTCGACGATTGCCTTAACCTTTCTGGGATCTACTTCGATGTCGCGCTCTGTGACCATATACCCCAGGACTTTACCTTGGATAACCCCAAAGGTGCACTTGGCTGGATTTAGTCTCATGGAGTGTTCTCGAAGTCTGTTGAAGAATTTCCTCAAATCAATGAAATGCTGTCCATCTGACCCTTTCGAGTGAATAATCATATCATCTACATACACTTCAATCTCCTTGTGGATCATGTCGTGGAACAGGGTAGTGACGGCTCTCTGATAGGTAGCCCCAGCATTCTTCAGACCAAACGGCATTACTGTGTAACAATAAGTACCTCATGGAGTTGTAAACGCTGTCTTGTCCTGATCTTCCTCAGCCATTTTGATCTAATTGTAACCTGCGAAACCATCAACGAAGGACTTGACCTCGAAGTTAGCGGTTGCATCTACTAGCATATCAATGTTGGGCAAAGGGAAGTCATCCTTGGGACTAGCCTTATTGAGATCTCGGAAATCTACGCAGACCCAAACCTTTCCGTTTGCTTTTGTGACTGTTACAATGTTTGCCAACCAAGTCGGGTATTCAATCACTTTAATGAAGCCCACCCATAGGAGTTTTTCAATTTCTTCTTTCACCTGCAAGGACCACTCCGGTTTTATCCGCCTCAACTTCTGCTTGATTGGCTTAATTTCTGGATCTAGAGGGATCCGGTGCTCTACGATAGAAGTATCCAGCCCAGGCATATCTTTGTAGGACCAAGCAAAGACGTCCATAAATTCTTTAAGCAACTCAATCAGGGCAACCCGTTCATCTCCGGAGAAGAAGCTACCAATCTGCGTTTCTTTGGGTTCTTCGGCTGTTCCCAGGTTCACCGTTGTCAATACCTCATCGGCAGCTTGGACCCGGCTTTCCTTTTGATCGCAAACCTGCTTTGAATCATTTTCTAAAGTTTATTCATCTATTAAGTCTGCATTGTCTTCAATTGAATTAGGCTTAATTATTTTTAAATCTTGATGATTATTTTTTGTTAAGCGTTCAATTGTTAGATTGGCAATCACGGGATACTCAGAAAGGTCAACCATTTTATTCAAAGCATAGGAAAAAACAGTGTTTACAACTTGAAGACGGTCTTCTATCGTGAGGACATCAGACCGATCAGAAGACTCGAATTCAATGACAAGAGATTCAGGAGACCGACTCAGGACACGAGGAACAAATTTAGACTCGGAGGGACAAGGACGAGGCTTGAGCCCAAGTTTTCCAATCATAGTCTCCCTGTCGGCGACCGGTCCTCGAAAAGAAGTCCAATTCTGTAACGGTCTCTCTGCAACAGTCTCCAACCTGTTTAGCTCCACAACTGGCTCCTTCTCGAATTCTAACATAGCCACCACCTCGCTATCAGAGGAAAAGTCAATCAAATCACTCGGCTCCTTAGCCACAAACACCTCTTTTGTAGGTACTTCTGTCAAAAGCATATCATCTTCAGGCTCTGTCAGCCCCTGCTCTTTAAACAAATCTGCCAAATCACCATCAATATCCACAGGGTCAGCACCGCGGATCTTGCATATTGTGGGTTCATCCAAAGCAAGCTTTTCGAACTGCTTCATCGGACTTTGGCTGTTAGCAAACCTCCGGATTGTTCTCATTCTTTCTTCCATTTGGCTCAACCTCGCTTCTGGGCAAACAAACATATCTCCATCTTCTCTGACAAAATGTTTATTCAAAGACCAACTGTACGGGCGCATCTCAGGCCTCTTGTACCTCTTACCAGCCGCTGAGGTCATCTTTTCTTTAAAAGCTTCAGTCTTGTCATACGCCTTATCTTCTCTAGTCACGACATATCCCAGGCCTTGCTTGTTTCTCTTGGCTTCTGGCAACACAAGCCTACACGGTCCCTGTTGGCGTTTTCCCAGCCCCAGACCAGGGATATAGCTCATACCTCTCAGCATTTTCAATACAGGGGGAATCTTGTCTGAAGATGTCGTCAAATCTATGGTGCAGACCTGCCCTTTAGGTTTCTCTATTGTGAATCCACTGAGCATTGGATTTTCCTGGTCGAGCTTGATTTCCATTACTAGTAAGGTGTTGGTGCTGGTTTCCCCAATCGTAACGCTATCACCATAAATGGTTGTCAGCACTCCTTTGCACAAATTTTAAACACTGGTGAAGAGTGGAGGCTACAGCTCCAATCTCATGAATCCAGGGTCTGCCCAGTAATGCCGAGAATGTGACCGGAATGTCGATAACTTGAAATTCTACCATCATCTCCTTGCCCCCAAACATCAAATTCAGAGAGACTATTCCCAATACCGCCCTAGATGTCGAATCGTAGGCTTTTATGGTTTGGTTGGATGGTTTAAGATTCTGCGCATTGATGTCTAACATACTCATCATTTTAGCAGGGAGCACGTTCATAGCTGACCCATTATCTATCAACACATGGGGAATCCGACGTCCTTCCAGGGGCACCGTGATGTGTAGGGACTCATTATGCTTCGCACCATAAGCAGGCAGGTCAAGATCCGTAAAAGTAATGATGTTCCCATACTGTGCAGTTCCAATCAGCTGACAGGCTTCGTCTGGGGTGGCATTGACAGATACTTTTGTTTTGGACAAAGCTTCTTCTAATTTCAGTTTGTGAGGGTAGGAGGATGTGAGTAGAGACCATAAGGAAATATCGGCTTGTGTTCTCTTTAACTGCGTTAGGATCGGGTCTTCCTGGACTTCTTCGTCTCCTGCCAGTCTGTATGGGTTTTGAGAGGACTGAGGATTAGAGACCGCAACTGCCTTACCTTTCCCGGACGGATCTGAATTATTCACTACCAACATTCTCCCTGAACGAGTCAACAGATTAACTTCTTGATCTTGCTCAACCACAAAATCCTTACTGGCCTCCTTGAGCTCTGCTAGCGAAATCGGAACAGGACGAGTGCTATAAGGCCATGCCGCCTGCCTTATCTCATTTATGGACAATGGCGCCTCTACATTAGCCGCTATCCTGAGTTCCTCCAAGGAGATTGGGGATTCTCTAGGAGTCATGGAGGATATAGTGTTGGCAACCACATGCTCTTCATAATCGTCATAATCAGCAGTATTATTCAAACCATACAGATCATCAAGATACAAAACATAGCAGAAATTATCTTTCATTTCATCAGAAAATGGGATTACATCAGTCACAATCTCGTTACAACCATTGCTATCACTTTCATCTATTGATTTCCCAAATTCTATTACATTAACAAAATAGTCTTGCCCGAAGTCGATAAGATTCACGTTGTTACTTGGCAGAGGATTGCTAACCACATTTGGGCGAGGAGATTTCTCAATCTTCTTGTCATCCACCAAACCTTGGATTATCTTTTTGAGGGTTATGCAGGAATTTGTGGTGTGCCCTGGGAATTGGTGAAACCGACAGTACTTGCTAGCATCCATATGGGGATTAGGACGAGTAGGACTATAATTCTCCAATGGCCTGATCATACCGGTACGAAGCAATCCGTTGAAAACTTCCTCTGTTGACATGCCCAAATCATCAAATCTCGGTTGTGGCTTAGGCTGAAATCTCACTGTATTTTGCACATTACTACCTCCTCTCTGTATATTGTTGATACTGTTGTCTTTGGCTACTTCTCTTCCCCTTGGCGCCATTGCTAAAACAGGGTTGGGTGCTCGGTATCGGTAACCTCCACTACCGCTGCTACCACCGGGATTTGCATTCGGGGTTTGATTGAACAATCTGCTTTCACTTCTAGCTCCCATTCCCACCATCTCTCGTAGATCTGGGTACCAACCTTTCCCGATGGCTTCCCTGAGCGCTGGCTTAATACAGGACAAGAAGATGTCTTTTTGGTCCTGGAGGGGTATCGGCTCTGATAGCTCATTAAGCTTGGCATTCCACCGTTTGTAAAATTCTGTAATTGACTCATCGGCCTTCTGGATAGTCCCTACTAAATCATCCTGGGTGGTACGCCACTCCAAATTGCCTTTGTACTTCTCCAAAAAAGTTTCCGTTATCTGGCTCCAGGTAGAGCGACACTCTTGTTTCAAAGCCAAAAACCATGTAAGCGCTGATCCCTTCAAAGTCAGATGGAAGTGGGATGCCATAAACTCAGGTGTACAACCCATTGCTCCCATTGTCATAACATAAGTATCTATATGATTTTTTGGGCAAGCAGATGGAAGTGGGATGCCATAAACTCAGCTTTAGATCAAGCTGTGACGGCGGCATTTTGAGATGTTTCTTGGGGACCGGCTAACCTGTAGGCCGAGAAGCAGGGGTTCTGGCGGTAGTCACGTAGGAGGCTGGTGGTGGCATCCTGACATATTCGGGGCGACCGATAGTGGGAGTAGGATTCTCTTCCTCCTTCACGGTAAAAGTGCCATAGGGATTGAGACTGGCGATCAATCCATGACTCTTAATAGCCTTCAGGAGGTTGTTCATCTGAGCTTCCTATGGCAGTCTCATCTCTTCGACCAACTGAATCTAATGCTGGTCTGTTTGAGGGATCTTGGAAGTCGGAGTGGTATTGTCCCCATTGTTACCAGCTGATGCAGACATTCCGAAAACTGGAGTTGAAGCGAATGGTGAAGCTGACGATGCGTTTGATTCTTCCCAACTGACCAGACGGTGACCCGGTGACCGTACCCAAGCTTTGTGAGGTACTGCGGGAGGAAGATATAAGGGAGGTTCAGACTTTGGGAGTTGAAGAAAAAGGGGTAGGTTTTTGGGCTCAGGGATCATGCAACATGAGGTTATTTGTTTTGAGTTTACTTAAAACGTGTTTTCTTAAACCCTAAGCGGTTGAAAAAGATTGCTCTTTTTTTTTTGCTATTCTCAGTCCTGGATCAGTGGGACCCATCACTACGCCTGCGGACCCTCAACCTGTAACCTCGAACAAGGGTTCCGTAGGGCAAGCGGGTCCCCCCGACCAAAAAGAAAAAACGAACCTAAGGTCTGGCGGATCATGAAGTCTAAACGCGCACTCGATGTAAATTACCGGCAAAGCCAGCGTTGAGGGTCAAGATCGAGTTAAGGTGCCTGACGAAAAGCCGGCATGACCTCGACTGATAATAGTCCACAAGGGATCTTGACTCGTCGTTGGTTAAGCAATAATTAAACATGGATTGGGCATTAATCCTTGATGACTCGGTGTCATACCGGGAGCCGGTGCATAAACCGTACGGGTCAAAGTCTAAGTCCGAGCCCCAGTCAAGATCGAGTCAAAGTACATGATGGAAAACCGGCATGACTTAGACTGAGTTAGGTCCGCGAAGGATCCTGACTTGGCACGTTGACTAGGGTTTGACCTACGTGGGGTATACACATACACAGTCTGACACGGACCGGACCAAAAACCAACCAAGTCTTGGGAAAAAGTGTGTCACGGACAAGTGCAGGGTCGACACGAGGGTAAACCAATGGTTGTTTGGGTCGTCCCGTGCTCGTACCGAGAGGTGTAGTAAGGCCTCCCAGGCTGCTACTGAGATTTCCCAGGTTAAGGAAGTAGTGTGCAGTGTACGGTCAACGTGCGCGTAGTGTGCGGCAGTCTACATTCCTTTTTGAGTAAAAACAGAAATTTTTAAATGTGTCTTAAAAGCACGGTGCATGCAAAAGAGATTTTTTTTTTGAAATGAGACCAGCACGTGGCGTTGTTCCCCCATAGCTTATCCCCGGCTCCCCTGAGGAGGCATTTTAAGAGAAAGTTTAATGGTTTCCAGCCTATAGTATATACTGATTATCATTTTTTTTTCGAAAAACATGTAAACACATAAATGCACGAGCACATAGGCACATAAACACATAAAATTTAAGCAGTTAAGGAAATGGATCCGACAGTCAAAATTGACTTTTTCGGGACGGTCAAATTGATAACAATGCGAAATGGGAAAAACACATACACACACCAAAAACAAAAGCTTCAAGTGATGAGACGGAAATTTGACCCGCAAAAGCTTTTTTTCTTTAATTTTAAACAAGTTTTATTTATTGCTTGAAAAACGAGTTTTTTATTTATTTATTTAAAAAAAAACTTATAGATCCCCAGCGGAGTCGCCACTGTGATGTACCCGATTTTCTTTTGTAAAAATCAACGGAGTCGCCACGCCGTTTTTAGTTTAAGGGTCAAAACTTTGAAAATACCCAAAATTAGAGAAGTGAGTTCGGAGGTCACGTTACACTCCGGGATTGACGTTTTGACGTGCACCCGGAATGCCTCGTATGACGAGTCTTTCTCACTTGAAACCTTTTGTGTGTGTGTGTGTGTGTGTTTTTTAAAGGGGTTTTCTGAAAATAACTGAAATATTAAGGACTGAACTGAAAAAATAGTTTGAAAACAGTGATTAATCTGAAAATAACAGAAAACTGGGAAACTGTTTGCAGATGACAATGTCATCCGCGTGGATGAGACTGTAGTACAATCTTATCAGCGCGGATGGGCCTGTAGTGTCAATATTTTTTACAGTTTCCAATTTAGTCACTGTAATTTCCAGAAAGTTAACTGGATTTACAGAACCTAACTGGAAATATAACTGAAAGCAGAAATGAAGGAATTGTTTGGATTTTGGCATCCATGTTTTTTCCTCTCTTTCCCTAGACTTTTATTAGTGGTCATAAGTGATGAATCCACTTAACCAAGCCATCCCGGGGGTACATTAGGACTTTGAAAACATGTCTTTTGCTAGGGACAAGGGGGATTTTGATATGAAGAGTAAGTTGACAAGAGAGTTAGGTCAAGATGTATCAACTTTAGAGGAAGATATCTAAGGTGGCCATGAGGAGACCATCCTTGAGACCTATACTCAAGTGTATCTCATACATCTTGTGTGACCTAAATTGTGAGTCTAGATGATTTTCATCCAAGGAAAGGGTTCCAAGGTGAGCATCTTACAGATAGGGATGGGGATTTACAAGGAAGTAAATAATATGGACTTTTTAAAGTGGTCATCTATGGAGATGGACTCCAAGATGACCATACTTTAGGTCAAAAAAGGGAGTACCAAGTAATGTAAAAGGAAAGTGGGGTATAACATGAAAGTAAAGATAATGTGGATCCCTTTAGAAGATCATCCATGGAAATGGATTCCATGAAGATCCTCTTGGATCCTTGGGGCAAAAGGGAAAGGGGAGCCAAACAAAAAGTAGTAAGTAAGACTACATCATTTACACATGAAATGTATGCAAGAATGAGGGAGATATGAGTAAGGGGAGTGAGGGTTTACCAATCTTTCTTGGGTTTGTGTTTAGTGTTTGAGGGATTTCAAGGCTTAGAAGTGGTTTTGGAGTGGATTTGAGGTTGGATTTGGTATGAAATTTGAGTTATGAGAGTGTAAAGGGATGGTTGAAGGTGAATTTTGACAGAGTAACAGTAGGTTTTCGGATTTTTTGGCTTGTTAAAAATGAGGGAGAAGGGCTGTATTTATAGGTTGGCTGGATGACAATCTTATCCGCGTGTATGAGATTATTGGCACAATCTCATCCGCGCGGATGGAATCAACAGCGTGCCTGGTTGTTGCAGAAAGCAGTTTTGGTTGTTTGCAAATGGTCAATATTCCTTTTTTATTAGGAATGACATATTTCCAGCGAGGTTCTATGCCACTTTTTTATTCCTAAGAGGTCCTTCCTCATTCAAATTGTCAAAATAATGTCCAAAATGCCCCTAAATGATCATAAATTATTAATTTGGGCTGACGGAACATTAACGACCCAGATTGAGGCACTTACACCACTATCAGTGGTCTAATGAGAGGGAGCAACAGCAAGGCACTCCAGGTAAATATAATGTTGATGTCGTTACTCTTCTTTCATCTAAGGTTGACATGATTCTGAAAAAAATTGGAAAATCTTAATGTCAATCCCGTGGCTAATATCAATATTTTGTGTGAACTATGTGGGTCTAACTCACATAGTACAGATTGTTGTAATTTGCTTGACACTACTTCTAGTGATCAAGTGAATTTTGTTAATTCTTTCGGGCAGAAGGGGGGAATGTATTCAAATACATACAATCCCGAATGGAGGAATCACCCCAACTTCTCCTATAAGAATAACAATATTTTGAATCTGCAACCATCCACACAACCCCCGGGATTCACATCAAAGAATTTCAATAATAATTCGAATTCTTTTCCCCCTAAATCCAAATTAGATCTTTTAATGGACTTTGTAGTTGAAAACAAAAATGCCCAAGAAAAGACTAACAACGAGTTTGGGGAATGTTTTAAACTGTTAAATGCTAGGTTTGATAACCTAGCAGCACATAATAAGATGCTCGAAAATCAACAGGCTCAGCAGGCCATCCCAACGAATAGACCACAAAGGAGTCTTCCCGGTCAACCTCAAAGGCCAAATGAACATGTTAATGTTGTAAAAACTAGGAGTGAGTATGAATTGCTAAATGAATGCCCTAGTAAAGATACTATTAGTCCAATCCCGCCGATGATTGAGACTAACATTGAAAAGGGGACAAAATCCCCTAGGCTTGCTAAAAGAGAAGTAAATGAAGAATTTACTGAATTCTTAGAAGTTTTGGATGAGATGAACATAACCGTTCCTCTTTCGAAAAATATACAAGAAATGTCTAATTATGCTAGGCCCTTAAGATAAATGTTTTCGGAAAAAGAGAAACTTGAAGATTTTGAAAATATCATCTTGGCAGAGGAAGTGAGTGCAATTTTGCAAAAGAAAAGGCCTCCAAAACTAAAAGATTTGGGAACCTTTTCTATCCCTTATTGCGTTGGCAGGTGTAATATACACAATGCCATGCTCGATTTAGGGGCCAGTGTTAGCATTATGCCTTTGTCGGTGAGCGAGAGAGTTGGAGTAGGGGAACTCAAACCCACTACTATTTCTCTCCAGTTGGTGGATCATTCCATACAATACCTCATGGGAATAATGGAAAACATGCCATGTCGAATAGGGAACTTAATAATCCCTGTCGACTTAATTGTCCTCAATATTGAAGAAGACCAAGATATTCCCGTCATATTGGGAAGGTCATTCTTAGCCACCAGAGGGGCTATTATAGATGTAAAAAATGGCACTTTCTCGCTTAATGTAGGAAAAGAAAAGGTTGAATTTAATATGCAAAATGATCCCGAGGACATTTTCCAAGAAAAATTTGAAAAATCACAACCTAGAAACCAAGATTTTGAAATAAATGAGAAACCTTTAGATTGTGATAGAAATATGTTAGATTGTTTTGCATATCCCGTTACTACATTGCAGAAAAAGCACTTGAAGGAGTAAAAGTGCCAATTAAAAATAGCACTTCAAAATTTCGAACATGCAAGGATTATAGGCAGCTTACTCCGCCTAGGAAGAATACGGGATGGAGGATGTGCACAAATTCAAAAACTCTGGAAGGTATGCAATGGCGAATTGTCAAAGACAATAGGCCACCAAAATATCACGCATCGCCTACTTTGATTTTCGAAGAGGGGTCGAGCTAAGGACCTGAAACAAGCATCATTGGGATGGTAACCGATGGATTATTTTTGGTTAGAGGGACAGAAAGTGGTATACACTGGAACCAGATGCTCGGCGGAGGCAAGGCCTATGCTCGGCCGAGCAATTTGAATTTGCAGAATTTTTTTGGTCAAAAACGGGGTATTTGGCATTGACTCCTCACTTCACCTCCCTAAACCCCTCCATTCTCTCTCTAAAACTCTAGAAAATTATTACTTCATAAATCTCTTGAAGATTCAACTTATGTACTTGAAGTTTTATTTGAAGTATCGAAGCAATAAAAGATCGAAGTTACTTTCAGCCTTGTCTTCAATCTAAGCATAAGTTTTCTATTCTATCTTTATATTTCATCTCTTTATGTTTATTTAACTATGGCTAGTGAGTAATCTCCCTAATTCTTGGGGTTGGAAACTCAAAACGTCATTATTCATCATCTTTTGCAAAAGTTATGTCATCTTCTCTTCATCTTAACAATTCTCTTTATATTAAACTAAAAATGACTTACATTTTGGAGACGCCCAATTTGTATGATTCTAGTTAATCGAGAGAAGGACGTAGTTGTGAATCTCGATTAATGGAACCATATAAAGGAACTAGGTTTCATTGATCACGAGAGTAGTTCACCGGCCTAGGGATGTTCCTTGAATGGAAAGTGCATAGATTTTCGAATATTAATGGATCCTTGCTAATTATGGGACATCGAGAGATAGGGCATCATTAGTGAAGGGTACAAATGATACTTGCTTGATCGTGAGAAGTAGTATAGGCTTAATGTACCATCCTTGATTTTGATGAAAAATTATATCTTCGAAGACATGACTAATTGATGAATAATTGACTATATGATTTCCAATCCCAAGAATGCTTCAGTTTATTAGAGTTTTAACTAAAGTATTTTCTGTGTATGTTTCTATCATCTTCTTAAATCAAACTATATTTCTCCCAATCTCATCTTTATTCCTTAGTAAAAGCAAATATATTTCAAAGTAAATCATGTCCTCGTGGGATCGACCCGTACTTGCATTAGCTATATTACCATAGCCCGTGCACTTGTGGTAATTAATAGAACCGATAGGTTTGAAACATCAAATAATGACTAAACTGAAACCGGCTCGAAACCGTTGAACTGGAACCGTCTTGAACCATAACCATCTCGAACCGAAACCGTTTGAAACCGTAATTGGAGGTTTGGCGGTCGGGTTCCGGTTTCTCGTTTTGAAAAACCGTGAACCAGTGGTTTCGAACCGCCGGAATCGGAACCGAAACCATTGAACCGTTGTCAAAACTATCAAATTCGTCATAAATTTCGTTAGATTTGACAGAATATAGTCGTTAGAGTATGGGGTATATGGTTAAATAAAAAAATTGTTTTCCTAACATATTTTCTCAACTATAAATACCACCCCCTTAACTCTCTTTTAACTTTTCTAACGAATTTCTTAATTTCTTTGATTCTCAAGCTCAAATCATAAACTAACTCTCATTTGTTTAAGTTTTAGGGTAAAATGTATATAAGGGGTATAGGTATAAGATTGAGTGGTTCAGTTTAGAGGTATAAATGGGATTTAAGGGGTTAGAGTATGGGGTATATGGTTAAGGTAGATGAATTGGGTTTAGGGTATGGAGTGTATAATTGTGATTTAAGGTTTAAAGTATAGGGTATATATGAGAATAATGTAGATGAATTAGAGTTTAGGATATAGAGTATATGATTTAGATTTAAGTATTAGGGTATAGGGTATATGTGAGATTAATGTGAGGACCCCGACCCGGAACCTACACGTGTCTCGAGCTGGAGCGTCCCCAAACTAACCCAAAATTTCCTAAAGTTTTAAAACTTTGATTTAACTTTCAAGCATAAACACAATTAACATAACCATTTCAAAATAACTCTACTCCTCTCCACATTGGAGGAAGAGTTGACCAACTTTGAAAGTGTTCATCTGTTTTAGTTACAAAAGATTATGGTTATGACGTAGAAATTAAAGTTTATAATTACAAATTCCATAAAGGAATTATACCAAAATACACTTTCTACGCCAACCTATACATACCCCGACAATTCCCAAAATATCACTTCCAAACTCCTCTCCGCCCTTACTTGGCCGGTCCGCCTGTCTCGGGATCTAAAAACATTAAAGGGAGAGGGGTGAGAATAAATCTCAGCAAGCTATTATGAATGCAGCAATATGCCAACTAAGATGCAACACATATCAAGTTGCATATAACACATTGGAAAAGCTGTAAACACTTTACATTACCTCGGTTTACCTTTTCCCGTCTGAACAATAGTCGTACAACATTGGATATAAAATTCCAATCTTAGGTGAGCTGCTTAAGCAATACTCACATCTTATAAGACCCATGTCTCAGGGAACCATATAAGATAGTAGCAACTCTGTAAGGCTTTTGGCTCAATACAGATGCTATAACCCCGACCTGTGGCCACAGGAGGGGACGGTCACAGATATAACATAATCCGATCACATTAGGTCACACTTCCATAATTGATCGTATTATGTTATACCCCCAACATCAGCTGATTAACACATTATCAAGCACATTATAGTTACTTGAAATATAATCCACAAAAGGGATAAGCAATATAGCCACATGGTAAAATATACTCATGTTCAACCAATATCATAGTGCAACATTTATTTAACACACTATGCATAATATAATCAATTAATATGAACTCAAGTAAGGCAATAAGGTATCATCAACCCACCCTACATAGTCATTATACAACAATACATGACCTCTATCAAGGTCCAAATTAAATCTATCAAGTTGAAGTCACATTTATCAAGTTGCCAAACTAGGCTGCCAAGCGTCTTCCAAGCAATATTTAAAGTACTTCCCAAATTCCATTTTGATCAATTAAAATGTCATTGTGTAGCCAAAGTATTCTACTTTAATCTAGGTTAAAGAGATTTCATTTTGGTTCTAGTTTGATTAGGTTTAAACAGCTCTAAAGTTGATTCAAAGTCACTAGGCCAGGGCACGACTCGTGCCCCAGGGCACGACTCGTGCCCCTTTGGCCTTTCCCAGAATCATGCGTCCCTTGGCAAGCACGACTCGTGATTTCCACAGGGCACGACTCGTGCCTGAGGGCACGACTCGTGCCAATTCACCCTTAAGTTGATCAGAACGATTTGGTTCCCAATCCATGAGTCGTATCCACGAGTTGGCCATGGGCACGACTCGTACCTAGGGGCACGACTCGTGCCACGGCCAGAAACAGGCAGCAGTAGCAGATTTCCTTAAGAACTTCCAAAAACCCAAACTTGTACCAAGCTTCTTCTACTTTGTGAACATAAAAAGGATTTCTAACTTTGTTAATTCCATTCTAAACCATTTAACCCAAGGTATCATATCCTAAACATAGATCATTACCACTTGGTTTTCCACCCATTTTACTACCATTTTTCAAGATTTACCATCTTAATCCAACTCAACCCATTTTCTTATACTCTTTAACACTTTCATGAACAACAACAATTTTCTATGAGATTAACAAATTCCTCAACTCCAAGAAGGTTTCCAAAGCATCAAATAACCATTATAACAACAATAACAACATTAAATAGTTCATGAACATTTAAAGAAGGGAAAGTCATAATAACTCACCTTAGAATTATAGTATGAAATGAGGATCTTCTTAGCTTGATAAACTCCCTTAGTTGCCCCAAACACGAAAGTACAATTGGATTGGAAAATGAAGGAGGATTTAACTTGGAAATAATTTGGAAGGAAGGTTTCTAGGAGAGAGCTTCCATGGATATTGGGAGGAATGAAGAAGAGAATGATGAGGTGAAAGTGAGGAGGATGGAGGAAGTATGGGAGGGCTTGACTAAGAGGAGGAAGGGTGAGGGAAATAAGGGGGAAGGTATGCCCCCCCCCCCATGCCAAATTAATTAAAGGCTTTAAAAAATAAGCCACTAGGTACTCCAAGTTCTAAAGTAATACAATAAATCCCCTTAATTCCTCTACTCACACAAGGGCACCTCACCAACCCATAATATTTTATTTGTTTATTTTATTATCACTCCACCCTATTATTTTATTTTATTTTCAATTATTATAATTCAACTAAATACTTTAACTTACTTTCATTTTATCCCAAGGCTTTAGAATTATCTCCTAACCATCTCAACTTAACATAAACATTAAAGGCATAGAATAAGCACATAAAGTTAACATTAATATTAAAAGCATGTAATATGATACTAAAATTAGTATCATATTTATCAAGTTGAACTGCAACCAGGCTGCCACCGCACCACCACCATAACCACCCACTTCAAACCCAAATATGGGTTTGAAAATCAAATTAGCTGCAAAACCAATCACAGTTCCACATAAATGTAACCCATTAATTTAAGTTTAACCTACATTCCAAAACCAAAAATAAATCCCGTAAAAATCAAAACTTTGACCAATCAGCTGCAAAAAAAAAATGCCTGGTGAGAAATTGAAGCAAATTAGTAACAAAATCGTAGCCTAATTCAAGTAGTAAAAAATTAATTTAGCTCACATTCCCAAAACAAAAACTGAAGCAAAGAAACCACAAATATCTAACAATTAGCTGCAATATCCAAGCTTAATTTACACGCACAAACACACACACGCAGAAACTTAAGGCAAGTGGGGAACAAGACCTGGCCAAATGACTGAGAGATGGATTCGAACTCATGGCCAGTTCGTAAATCTACTTGGAACGAGAGAGCTTGAGGAATGGCGTGGAGCAGAAGCCGAGGAGGAGGAGCGGAGTGGTGGGTTCAAACCCAGATTTGGGTTTGAAGTTCATTCTTTTCAAACCCAGATTTGGATTTTAATTTTTCCCGAATCTTGATTTTGATTTAAGATTTCTGGTTATTCAATTTTGATTTTTTGATTTAGCTTGACTTTGGGTACAAAGGAGATTTTGAGTTTAAAACATGTATGAGCTTCGACAAAGCGATTGGAATCACAGAGAGCGTGAATGATGCTACTGAGATTAAGAGAGTCTAGATTGTAACCATGGAGGCGGAGGTGGTCGAGGAGACAGAGGGCTTCGTCCACATTGCGATTGAAGGCGCAGAGTTTGTGAATCTTTCAAGTCCAGTAGGGTCTGTTGGCTATGGATTCTTCAAGTTGATTGAGGTTTTGGAGTTGTGACGGAGTGGAGTTTGTGGAGAAGAGAGTGACATGATGAACAATGGTGGTGAATTTCAATAGAGATGAAGATTTGAGTGGAATTTTGATATATATATATATATATATATATATATATATATATATATATATATATATATATATATATATATATATATATATATATATATATATATATATATGCCTGCAAATGTCTCTTTCTGGTATTCTTATTATATTGAAAAGACCAAAATACCCCTAAGTAACTCACGTGAGCGGCACATGTTATGATTTTCGTTAGATTTTTAACGGTTCATCCAAAATCAAACCTTATTGCAACAAAAAGACAAACTCAATAATCAACTTGTAACAAATGCAAATTCGATAATCAATTGAAACATCTCAACAAACTCAGGTAACTAAAATGCAATTTGCCCTTAAGTTTAAGGAGGTAAGGGTAGGGTATATACGAGATTTAGATTTAAGGTCAAAATCTCACAAAAAACGCGTTTTTCCTGAGTTTAGAAAAAAACGTGTTTTGCTTTCCCCACTATGTCAGTGTTAGTGTAAAAAAGTGTCAGTGTTAGTTTGACAAAGTGCCAGTGTAAAAAAGTGTTAGTGTAACAAAGTGTCAGTGCATGTATATTAAGTGTCGGTGTGTAAAGTGTCAGTGTCAGTGTAACAAAGTATCAGTGTTAGTGTAACAAAGTGTCAGTGTAAACTAACACTGTCACTTAACAACAAAGTGTCAGTGTAAACTAACACTGGCACTTGTTAAGTGTCAGTGCATGTATATTAAGTGTCAGTGTTAGTGTAACAAAGTGTCAGTGTAAAAAAGTGTCAGTACATGTATATTAAGTGTCAGTGTTAGTGTAACAAAGTGTCAGTGTAAAAAAGTGTCAGTGCATGTATATTAAGTGTCAGTATATAAAAGTGTCAGTGTTAGTGTAACAAAGTGCCAGTGTAAAAAAGTGTCAGTGTTAATGTTATTAAGTGCCAGTGTAAAACACGTTTTTCCTAATCTTAGAAAAAAAACGCATTTTTTGTAAAACCAACTCTAGTGTATGTGATTTATGATTTAGTTTTTCCTTTATATATACTTTCATTTGTTTAGTTTTTTATATCTTTTTTTTTATATATACCATTTTGTAAAAATATTCAGTAATAAAAAAAGTCTAAAATATTATTTCCTATTCAATAAAAAATAATAAATAAATAAAGGATAGTCCATCCCTCTTTTCTTTTATATATTTTCATTTGTTTAATTTTTTCTATCTTTTTTTATATACCTTTTTGTAAAAAAATTAAGCAATAAAAAAATTCTAAAATATTATTTTCTAGTCAATAAAAAATTTAAAAAAATTAAAGGGCAATCCGTCCCTCATTTATTTTATATACTTTTAATTGTTTGTTTGTTTTCTATCTATTTTTATATAACTTCTTGCAAATATTTTCAGTAATAAAAAAATTCTAAAACAGTTTTTTCTATTTAAAAAAAAGAAATCAAAAACCGTTGAATCGCCGGTTTCGAACCTGAACCACCGGTTCAGAGCGTGATTTCCCCTTTTTCGAAACCAAAACCCGGCGATTTTGAACCGAAATCGAAACCGTGTTTGGTCATCCCTAAAAATTTCCACTTAAAATATGACATCACTTTATGGCGAAAAACAAATATAAAAAAATAGTGGGCCCCCATCCCGCCCCAAATCCATTTTGGCCCGCAATCATATGGGCCCAACCCGAATTAGCCCAATTTTATTTGGGTAAGTACTTATAAATCTCAACCCTTATTGCATTGCGGAGCAGGCTAGTCCGACCGGCCCGGCACAAATTAAAGGCTCTACTAGTCCATTAAGTCAAGATCAATTATTAAGTCATCAAAATAAATCAACGGATCAGACGGCCCAATTACAATACAACTTTAGAAGAAAGCACATTATACGCACATTAGACGGATAATCTGTGAAAACAAACACAATACGCACATTAGAATTGGAGGATAATCGCCAAACCCAAGAGCTTCGTTCGAATATTCACATTATGGGAAAGGGAAAATCCAAGGGAAAATCAAAGGGAAAATCAAAGTCTGATGGAATGCCTGAGTACATAGTGTCTGATCGGGGGACTAATTTCAAATGTTATGAGTGCGATAATAATCCCATTTACCCTAGAGTCAGTCAAGAATGGATGCGGACACACAAAGCTTGGCATGATGAGGTAATAATTTGTAATCAATACTACAATTTTCCCTAATTTTCCTAAATTATATCTAATTACACCTTCAATTCCAACTTCGTAGAAGGCAAAGCGGGAGGCTCGAGCTGCTGCTGCTGATCGAAACCCTAACTAAGGTATGCAAGCACAAATTTAAGCAGAGATCCAAGCACATGTTTAATAGGAAGTCCAGTTCAGTGTTAGATTCTCGGTCCAGTATCAAAGGATCTACAAAAAACACAAGATTTTCATCAGATAAGTTCTTACCACCCAAAAAACAGTGTCTTCAAAGATGAGAGTGACTAAGAAATAAGAATACCATTAACAGATAGAGAATTGTTATTCACCCCCGCACATTTACTCAATACCCCGCAATACAATTTTCAAAAAAATGCCATTAATTGAAATTACTTTACTACCCTCAATATTCAAAAGGTTACCTATCAGTTTTGCAGATTTTCAAACAACTTCTCCTATGATCTCATCTCATACCATCTTTTTCGTCTCTCTGTCTTCTTCTCTTTAGTTTCCTTTCCAGCCCATGTCCATTTTTGCTCCTGAGAATCCAGGTTCCTCTCTCTCTCTCTCACTCACACACAGAGTTTATCTTTTGCTTTTTCTGGGTATGCATGATTGAGGCTCAGTTACAAAACAAAAAACTATGTTGGAAGAAATGAAGAATTACCTTCAAACACACACCATTGAATGGATTGAATTGCATGTTTTTCATTTTTGGTTTTTAGGTCAAAATCGAACCAAGTGGGTTTGATGATTTGATGACCAATTTGTGATTCATTTCGTGTAATTCATATATGCATGCGTAGCTTATGATTTGTAGAACAACATATTCGAAAATCGTTGAATTTGGTTGTGTAGATCTCGAGTTATTGTAATTTTAAGTTTTGAAATTGTGTTTTTTTTTTAATGTTCATGGCTGTTTTTGACACTGTTAAAGTCAGATTTAAAGAAAAGTGTTAACATGAGTTTTGTTCTTCTCTGTGAGATCTTTTCATAGCCAGTTTATTTGTTTAATTTGGCTCAAAAACGAGTGAGATATGAACACCATTAATGGCGGGCGATCACTTTGATTGAGCTTCAAAGAATGGTTTTAAAGGGTATAATAGTAATAATAGGGGTGTAGTTTTAATTTTTAGAAGTAAACTTAATAATGCGGGGGTATTAAGTAAATTTGCGGGGGTGAATAACAATTCTCTTTTCAAAAAAATGCCATTAATTGAAATTACTTTACTACCCTCAATATTCAAAAGGTTACCTATCAGTTTTGCAGATTTTCAAACAACTTCTCCTATGATCTCATCTCATACCATCTTTTTCGTCTCTCTGTCTTCTTCTCTTTAGTTTCCTTTCCAGCCCATGTCCATTTTTGCTCCTGAGAATCCAGGTTCCTCTCTCTCTCTCTCACTCACACACACAGTTTATCTTTTGCTTTTTCTGGGTATGCATGATTGAGGCTCAGTTACAAAACAAAAAACTATGTTGGAAGAAATGAAGAATTACCTTCAAACACACACCATTGAATGGATTGAATTGCATGTTTTTCATTTTTGGTTTTTAGGTCAAAATCGAACCAAGTCGGTTTGATGATTTGATGACCAATTTGTGATTCATTTCGTGTAATTCATATATGCATGCGTAGCTTATGATTTGTAGAACAACATATTCGAAAATCGTTGAATTTGGTTGTGTAGATCTCGAGTTATTGTAATTTTAAGTTTTGAAATTGTGTTTTTTTTTTAATGTTCATGGCTGTTTTTGACACTGTTAAAGTCAGATTTAAAGAAAAGTGTTAACATGAGTTTTGTTCTTCTCTGTGAGATCTTTTCATAGCCAGTTTATTTGTTTAATTTGGCTCAAAAACGAGTGAGATATGAACACCATTAATGGCGGGCGATCACTTTGATTGAGCTTCAAAGAATGGTTTTAAAGGGTATAATAGTAATAATAGGGGTGTAGTTTTAATTTTTAGAAGTAAACTTAATAATGCGGGGGTATTAAGTAAATTTGCGGGGGTGAATAACAATTCTCTGAGAGAATTGTTATTCACCCCCGCACATTTACTCAATGAGAATTGTTATTCACCCCCGCACATTTACTCAATACCCCGCAATACAATTTTCAAAAAAATGCCATTAATTGAAATTACTTTACTACCCTCAATATTCAAAAGGTTACCTATCAGTTTTGCAGATTTTCAAACAACTTCTCCTATGATCTCATCTCATACCATCTTTTTCGTCTCTCTGTCTTCTTCTCTTTAGTTTCCTTTCCAGCCCATGTCCATTTTTGCTCCTGAGAATCCAGGTTCCTCTCTCTCTCTCTCACTCACACACACAGTTTATCTTTTGCTTTTTCTGGGTATGCATGATTGAGGCTCAGTTACAAAACAAAAAACTATGTTGGAAGAAATGAAGAATTACCTTCAAACACACACCATTGAATGGATTGAATTGCATGTTTTTCATTTTTGGTTTTTAGGTCAAAATCGAACCAAGTCGGTTTGATGATTTGATGACCAATTTGTGATTCATTTCGTGTAATTCATATATGCATGCGTAGCTTATGATTTGTAGAACAACATATTCGAAAATCGTTGAATTTGGTTGTGTAGATCTCGAGTTATTGTAATTTTAAGTTTTGAAATTGTGTTTTTTTTTGAATGTTCATGGCTGTTTTTGACACTGTTAAAGTCAGATTTAAAGAAAAGTGTTAACATGAGTTTTGTTCTTCTCTGTGAGATCTTTTCATAGCCAGTTTATTTGTTTAATTTGGCTCAAAAACGAGTGAGATATGAACACCATTAATGGCGGGCGATCACTTTGATTGAGCTTCAAAGAATGGTTTTAAAGGGTATAATAGTAATAATAGGGGTGTAGTTTTAATTTTTAGAAGTAAACTTAATAATGCGGGGGTATTAAGTAAATTTGCGGGGGTGAATAACAATTCTCTTCTTGCAATTGTCTTCACAACTTTTGCCCCTAATATCTTGTTTTACTCACTTAAGCCCCCCAAAGTATTCGATCTTTATCATTTGACACCCCAAAAATTAAACGTGTAAAATTTGGACTTCACTGGGTAGGTTGCAACTGCAAGGCTATGTTTGGTATAATTCATGGATGGAAAATAGAATGGGAAGGAGTTTCATATTAAAATAGGAATTTTATTTGCAAGGCATGAAAAATGCAAGGCACATGAAAATGACGAAAATACCCATTTATATACTCCCTCCGTCCCACTATAGTTGACACCCAAGGGGTGGGTTCAAAAACTAAGAAAAAAGAATAAAATAAAAAAATGTGTGGTAGAAAATGAAGAGAGAGAATGAGTGGGGTAAATAGTAGTGTTGGTTGAATAAATTGAGTGGTGGAAAATGAAGAGAGAGAATGAGTGGTGGGGTAGAGTGAATATAAAAATATAAAAACTTGGTTATTTTTTGAAGGTGTCAAGTATAGTGGGACGGCCCAAAATGGAAAGAAGTGTCAAGTATAGTGGGACGGAGGGAGTATAATTTTTTTTTTTTTCATTTCTCTCATTCCCTCCAACCGTTCACGCTTCTCTTCTCTCTCTCGTACACGAACCGACGAACGACGAACATGTACGACGAACGACGCTACAATGGTGAGAATGAAAATTCCGGCAGTTAAGTCCGGCGCTTCCGCCGCCGCTACCGCCGCTGCCATGGACGCCGGAACATCGTCTACCACCGTGCCTGTAAAGAAGGTAATCCCTCCCTCCCCGGCCTCGATTTTCTGGAGTTTAGGTCAAAGAGAGTATCATTATTATTCAAAAATTAGTTTGATGAACTGGGTTTTAAAATGAAATGTTATGAACTGGGTTTGAATTTGTTGTTTCCATTGATGAACTGGGTTTGAAATTGTATTGCGAAATATGTTTCTGGACTGTGATTGTTTCGTGTAATTTTACACGTGCTGTTTCACAACATTTCGTGTAAAATTATACGAACTGGTTCCAAAAATTTTGTATATAGGCACACGAAACACAATGGAACAATGTTTAGTTTGTTTCGTATGCCTATACACGAAACTGGTCATTCTATCTCGCATGAAAAGTACACGAAATTGTTCTTAGCATTTCGTGTATAGGCATACGAAATGAACTAAACATTATTTCATTGTGTTTCGTATGCCTATACACGAAATGATTCCATATGATTCGTATGAATTTACACGAAATAACTCACTACATTTCGTATATAGGCACACGAAATGTGAACTGTGAACTGTTATATTTAACTATCTTATTAAAAAAAATTGTAGGGACGTGAACGTATGACTGCGTCTAACAGGAAGAGGAAGGCCGAGAAGGCAGCAACGAAATTTCTCGGACGCACCAAAAAGAAACATGACAGGCAAGTTTTGCTTGATGAGAGTTCTGAGGATGATGATGAGACGGGTATTCCCGAGGCAGATGCGGAGGTCTTAGTTTCTGACTCTGATGAGGAGGAGGAGGAGGCGGCGACGGAGGAGGGGGAGGAGGAGGAGGAGGCGACGGAGGCGGAGGAGGAGGAGGAGGAGGGGGAGGCGGCGGAGGAGGAGGAGGAGGAGGAGGAGGCGGAGGCGGAGATACGTGATGTTAGACCATTGAGGCATGGGAGGAGGAGGGGTCAAGAAAGCTGTATTGGTCTTTGAATTTTCCAGTTTTTATGTTTGGAAGTATGAATTATGCAGACTGTTTATTTCGTGTGATTATACACGACTTTGTCAGATATGTTTCGTATGAAAATACACGAAATATTTGTTATTATTTCGTGTGAATATACACGAAATAACTCAATACATTTCGTGTATTTTTATACGAAACATATCTGACAAAGTCGTGTATAATCACACGAAACGTCCACGTACGGGAGGGCAATTTTGTCCATTTTTCGTGTCTTGCAAATAACCACGCCCAAATAGACATAAAATTAGAAAAAAAAAAAAAAAACATTAAAATGTCATTCTTACATACTCCCTCCGTCCCACTTTAAGTGTCACTTTTTACCCAAAATGGCGTCCCGTTTGAAGCGTCACCTTTCTTAAAAAGGAAATGTTTTATTAATATTCTATTATCTCATCCACTATTCCCTCCACTAATTCTCTCTCCTCTACACTCACAACACTTTTTAAATTCACTATTTCCTCCACTAATTCTCTCTCTTATTTTCAAATTACACTCACAACATTTTTTCTTTTCTTTTTTTCCTTAATTTGCGTGCTACCCCTAAAAGGGTGACACTCTTGGTGGGACGGAGGGAGTATTCAAACTTTATAGGCTACTAAGAGAAACATAAAACATTCTTCAAGAAATGTATCATTCTTAGGCTCCGTTTTCGCGTAAAATGAATTCCTAAAAATGATTTCCCGTAGCGTAAAACGAATTCCAAAAAATGATTTCCCATATAATGTTTTCCGAAAAAGAAAATATTTTCTGAAAAATGACATAAACATGTTTTCGGCTATTTGGTAAGGAAAATATTTTTCGAAAAATATTTTCGTGTATTTAATAAATTAAAAGAAAATACTTATCGATAAAAACACAAATTGAAATAAGTTGAAATAGATAAGGTGGGGTAGACTGATGGAGGTGGGGTGGTAGGGTAGGAGGTGGGATTAGTAGGAGTGAGGTGGGTGGGTATGGAGTAAGGTAGGGTGGTGGGAAAAATGTAAATGGTAATATGATGGCAGGCTAGGGTGGTGATAAGGTAGAGTAGCGTAGGTATGGGGTAGGGTGGGTAGCCGAGAGTGTGAGGGGGATAGGATGGGTAGCCAAGAGCAGAGGAATGGGATTGGATGGGGGAGTTGCTAAAAAATAAATTAATTTAATAAGTGATCTTAAACCACACCTAGATAATATTTTAGTATGAATATCCATTTCATAAAAATTGAGTGAAAATAGTAGCACAGGATATGTGAGACCATACACACACAGTGGAGCCTTTTTTTAAAAAGGCTTGGATGATTTGGCAATATAAGCCTCCCCACAATGGTGACTTTTGTGAGAGGCTTGGATGACTCATTTTATTTTCTTGTTGCCTGAAGACTTCAAAGGCTTGGTTAATGGAGCAAAGAATACTCACTTGTCCTGTGTTCACGCAGGAAGAAAATTTGGAGGGTGGACTACACTCTCCGTGCATGAGTTTTTTTTTTCTTGTTTGCCTTTTTTTATTTTCTTCTTCTTCTTTGAGTTTTTTTTTTTTGTCAATAATTGTTGCCTTTTTTATTTTCTTCTTCTTCTTTGTCTTTTTTTGGTTCAATAATTCACTTCAACTAGGAGTGTCAGATATATTTGGCTATAAATTTCAAAAAAAAAAAAATTCATAATTTTACCAACGACTATAAATTAAAAAAAAATCAGAATTTTACCAACGCCCAATTATTTTGTTTCAACTATAAATAGACACAAACTTTACATATGTTGGACACATTCATCAATTTTCTCTATTTAGTTTAAAATTAGCCATTCTCTCCTTAAAATTTCTTTAAAAATATTTTATTTCGTAATTATAGATCCAAATTATCCTAATTACTATGGAAACAACCAACATTTTCAAACAAATTCAAATATCAATAGAAATTCTTCAAATTCACGCATGCCTATTGATCCAAATTTGTTAAATCATCCTCAACTATCTCAATTGATAGGATTTTATTCTCTACCTCAACAAATTCCTAATATTCCCAATGCTCCAAATTTATTTCAAAATCAATACAATCCTAATTTCTTTTCTTCCCCAAATATGTTGTCTTCTCAAAATGTCCAATTTCATTCTTTAAATCTCGAATTTTCAACATCCCAACAGTATAATAAGTCTCCTAAAACTCCTGTTGGTGATGTGGGTAGCTCAAGAATTTTATTTCAAGATATTGAAGATGATGTTGATGAAGAGAATCCCACTTTTCCTTCTAACCAACCCGACGAATCCAAAAGTAAGAAAGATAGGCGGGTGTGGACCATAGCTGAAGATAGAGCTCTATGTTCAGCTTACCTTGAGGCCGGTGGAGATACGGTCACTGGAACAGATCAAAGGAAACGTGATCTTTAGGTAAATATAATGGAAATGTTTGTAGCAGCTCAAAGAGAAAATCCAAGCAACATAAATGAAAGGAACGTTGAGTCATGCAAATGTCGTTGGAGAAGAATTAACTTACAAGTGAGTAAGTGGGTTGGCATATACGCAGAAGCACAACGAAAAAAGAGGAGCGGTTGTAATAAGGACAATGATCTAGGAGAAGCTCGAGAAATATGGGAAAAAAAACTAATAATTGGCACAAATTTCTTCTCGAGCACTGTTGGAATTTGCTAAAACACTATCCGAAGTGGCAAGGTGGAATGATTGCGGAAGATCAGGAAAGCGGCCACAGTTCAAAGAGATCTAACTCAGATACTCCAACTATTGAGGTTCGTTCTTTAGGAGTGAAGAGGGCTAAACAAAAAGGTAAGCAAACTACTTCTTCTAGTGTTGATATGGATGATATAACCAATTGCATCAATAGTCTGAATACAAATCGCGCGCTCGATGTTGAGCGACTTCAACTCGAGCAGAAATACCTTGAATTTTTTAAAGAAAAGGAAGAAAAAAGACAAGCGGAGAAGGAGCGAAATAAAAGGTTCAAACTTTACAGTGTACTAATGGAAAAATCAGTATTGTTAGTGAAAAGAAATGGAGCTTTATGATAGATTGTATGAAGAATTCAAGGATATTTAGTTATATTAGTTTAATTTCTAATTTGTGTAATGTTTGCTTAATTTCTAATTTGTGTAATGTTTGCTTAAATTCTAATTATTGTAATCTTTATCTTATTTATGTAAGTTATTGTTTTTAGTTTATTTATTATTGTAATTTTTATTTCAAATATTGAGTGTAATTTTTATTTCAAATATTGATATGTCACTAGTTTTATCTTTTAGTGAAAAAAATGATGAAACAAGCACGGATGTTTCATCTTTACAATTTGAAAATGATGTTTCAAATATTGATATGTCACTTTATAAGAAACTGACAAAATTGATAAGTCATATCAAAAATAAAGTTTGAAAATGATATTTCATCTTTACATCATCCTATGTTGTAGAAAGGTTTACTAGAGTCAATATATACTCATCCTCCATTTTTTCTTCAACGTGCCTTAAACTTTCCTCTTAGTTAAATAAAAATGCATTTCTCATCAAGCTCATCGTCGTCAAGTGCAAGTGATAACGATCTCGAAGAAAGGTTTACTAGAGTCAAGGAATGGAATAAATCGATTGATGAAAGGTGCCATGTCTTCTTTCGTATCATGGAAGCATTGCGTGCATCTGATGATTATTTTCACCAGAAAGTTGATGCTAGTGGTAGACTTGGTTTATCGATTGAGCAAAAATGCACTGCCGTAATGCGAATTTTAGCATATGGTACTGCATACGACTCAGTTGATGAACATCTAAATGTCGCTGAAACTACAGCGAAGGAGTGTCTTCTTCATTTTGTTGAAGGTGTCATAATCCAGTTCCGCGATCGTTACATGAGAAGGCCAAATTCTAATGATATAACTACGTTACTCCGACAAGGAGAGGATCGTGGATTTCCAGGAATGATGGGCAGTGTCAACTGTATGCATTGGACTTGGAAAAATTGTCCATGAGGTTGGAGAGGACAATTTCAAGGTAGAAATAAAACACCAACGTTAATCCTCGAAGCCGTAGCCTCGCTCGAACTGTGGATTTGACATGCATTCTTTGAAACACCAGGTTCGTGTAATGACATAAATGTCCTAGACCGTTCTCCAGTATTTATAGATATATTAGAAGTCCATGCTCCGCCTGTTAATTATACTGTGAATAATCATTCATATAATATGGGATATTATCTTACTGATGGAATATATCCAAAATGGGCGGCTTTTATTCAATCAATCAGTGCCCTGCAGACGGCAATGCATAAATTATTTGCTAAGAAACAAGAGTCGGTAAGAAAAGATGTGGAGCGTGCTTTTGGAGTTTTGCAAGCTCGATTTGCTATAATTCGACAACCTGCTCTAGCATGGAGTAGGAGTATCTGGGTAAAATTATGATAGCTTGTATCATCATTCACAATATGATAGTTGAGGACGAACGCTCAACCTATACACATTTTGATCCAAGAGACTATGAAGAAGATTTCACTCAAAATCAAGCATCAACTAGTAGTGGAAATCAAAGCTTTACTTTCTCCAAAGTTCGAGAATATGACTTATCAAGTTATCATCATATATGAGTAATCGAAGTCGAGTTCGAGATACAAATATCAACAAGTCACTGAAAAAAAATTTGATTGAGAATATTTGGGAAAAATTTAATGAAGAAATTGATGATAATTAAAATTGTGTGTTAGAGTGTGTCCTATGTAATTTTAATTTTTTATATTGTTTGTTACATTATGTAATCTTTTAATTTCAATTGTCTTTGTATAGATAATTTTCATGTTATATATTCTATAATAAGATGTTCTTAACTTATCATATTTAAAAAGACTTAAATAATAATTATATTAATAAAATTATTTAATTAATAATTAAAATTATTATAATAAAAAGATATAAATTATTATTATGTATAATTAACAATAATAAAATAATATGAATAATAGGAAAAGGAAAATATAGTGGGATATAGTAAAAAATATGAGAGAAATTGATGACTTAAGTCACCACTGTGGGTAAAATGGTGTAAAATTGTGGTTATTGATGATTGATGATGTGGAGCTGATGTGAAAAAGAGAGAAGCTAATGACTTAAATCACCGCTGTGGACGGTCTTACGACCATTGCGCTATAGCCCGATAGTGAGATGATTTTTGCAACAATTCTTTCACCATTAAATAGTTATTAATTCCCCCTACCTAATTAATTAAGAGCTCTAAACATCTTCAAGTCTCCACATAAACCATCACAAATCCCACAACATTTTGTACTGGAATTCAAAATAAATATTATTTTTGGACCTTTTACAAATTTAGATTATCATTTTAATAAAGAAAATATCAAGATTGTTCTTATTTATTACTTTTTTCTTACATTATTTCACACAATAAATCAATTAATAAAACAAACAAGTTCAAATGTAAAATATGGAGATGAATAAAAATTTAAAGTTTTAACCGACAATTATTTTGGACTAAATATTTTTTTAAAAAAAAAACAATTATTTTGGATCCAAGAAGCATCCCAAAACATCACCCTCCACCTAATATAAACAAAGACCATTTAAGGTCCTCCGGGGTATAGCCGAGTGGTAAAAGAAGGGGGACATAAGATTCTCGAAGGCGTACGGCGTAGGTTCGATTACGGTGAAAGCATTTGCTTTTTTACGAGTTGGGCCGCTTGTATGTGATATTAGTTGACATGTTCTCAAACCCTGGGTCATTCGGGCACATCAAACCATGTGTCATTTGGGCACATCGGCAATTTACTTCCGTCAGTCACTGAGGAGCCAGTGGCTGATGGTTCAGGACTTAGTTTGGCAAAACTGGAGCCTAGTTATCAATCAAAAAAAAAAAAAAGGGCCATTTTAGGCCCACAAATCCAAAGTGGGCCCCATACTAACACACACATGAAACACCTACACGTACACACACACCACACAGGCAGCGCCAAACACTCACATCAAAAACACTTCTCAGTCCATCCTATAAATAGCCCTCTTTGTGGGGTCCTTAAATCTCACTACCCCTCATTAATAAAAAGATAAAATTAAATAAAAACCCTAAAAATGGGCTCCGATATGGTCCCCTACAATTTCTCCGCCCCACAATTTCAAAATCAAAACCCCAATTTTGCGGTCCCCACCGCCATTGTCGCCGCTTCTTCCGGCCGTCTGGTCCCGAAGAAGCCCCTTTCCGCCACCAAGGACCGTCACACCAAGGTCAACGGTCGTGGCCGGCGTGTACGCATGCCCGCACTCTGCGCCGCTAGAATCTTTCAGCTCACTCGCGAACTCGGCCACCGTAACGACGGCGAGACCATCGAATGGCTCCTTCACCAGGCTGAACCGTACATTGTGGCTGCCACCGGGACTGGAACTGTCCCGTCAACTCAGGTGACTTCTCCCGCTGGGTCTATCCCGGCGTCCTCCTCGCCTGTTTCCGCCCCCGCGCTGCCGTCAATGGCGAATCCTCCCTGTTTAGTTCAGCCGGAAACTGCTGTAGCTCCGATGATGCACCATCCGGGAATGTTCACCGTGTCTCCGCCCCCGCCGAGCTGTCGGTTGGATTTGCGGTATCAGCCGCCTGAAATCCCGATGGAGTTTTATCGGCATATGCCGTTTACGGCGTTACTGTTGCAGCCGCTCACTGACGACGGAGATGACAACGTCGAAGAAGATTTAGAAGGAAATATGTAGAGGGGAGAATTATAAATAAAATAAAATCTATAAGAACATAAATGTGTATCTTTTGGGGGAAAGAGTAAGGGGTTTTAGGTTTCTTTTTTAAATTTTGTTTCTATGTTATTTAAATATGAGAATTTAGGGGTTTAGGGTTAATTTAGAAAGTTTTGAAGGGTTTGGACAGAGAGGCTGTAATGGTGGTGTAAATTTAAGTTAATCTTGTAGTGATAGTTATGAATTTCGCTCATCAGTCAATGTACCGATTACAACAAAGTCAAAGCACCTGTCACAGCATCGATTACCGTACTGGTCACGGAGTGTAGGGCTACAACACCGATTTATTCACTAGAACGGATCATATGTCAAAGCAAAAGAATAGTTTCACCACGAATAGACATGATCACGGCGAAACCATTCTTTTGCTTTGACATAATCACTCGCGAATTCGGCAACCGTAACATAGGCAGAAGTTTCTAAACCTTTCTTTTACTTTTCACTCGTGGAAACATAAACGGTCGTTAGGGTTATAATGTCCATTGATAGCCATCTCATTGTGAAGAGTTGGGTAGCAGTTAGGGTTAATGTTAAAATGTCCGTTAGGTCACTCATTCCCCAACGGAGAGGAGGCTCAGGGCTAGGGTTAGGTCATCCATAGATGCCACAATGCATTTCAATTAGCTTGGATAATTTGAGCAGATCATGCCTAAATTGGTAGGACATCTGCAAAACATAAAACCTCATTTGTACAAGAAATTCTCTCCTCTCTCTCTCTCTCTCTCTCTCTCTCTCTCTCTCTCTCTCACACACACACACACACACACACACAGCGGGAGAGAGAGAGAGAGAGAGATGTACCAACATAAGAACTTTTATAAATGAGTAAATATTGAATACAAAGTCATTCAACTGTATTTCTAGAATAAAAAGGCATTGTGATGAATCTTACTAAATCTTTAAGAATTAGGAGTCTTGCGCGAAAGAGACTGTGGGACTGAAGCTGAAGCGTGTAAGTAAGCTATGTATAGAACTGTGCTCTAATCGAGTAGAATATAATTAACGGCTTAATGCCTGTGTCCGAGTTTCCACCACCTTTTCTTCTTCTTCGATTCCGGTGAAGGCAACTCTGATAGAAAACAAATAGTCAATCAGACACATACATCACCGTTTACATTATTAAATTATACTTCCTCCCTCTCAGTTTAATGTTCTTACTTTCCTTTTTAATCTATCTCAGCTTATGGTTCTTAGTTGTTTTATTCCATAAATGGCTAAATATGAAGTGTTTTGGACAATCTTGTCCTCATAAAGTTCATATAATTAAAAAAAATATTGTTACTTAGCTAACTACTATTTACGCACTTGTTTTATGAATAATGTTGTGGACAATTATGTCATCAACTCACTCCTATTGTTGACCCATTTTTGCCTTGATACCTTAATAAGCGTGTAAAATCAAACTAAGAACTTTAAATCGGGACAGAGGGAGTACTCTGTATGTTCTTAATAAAATGAAGAAATCCTTAATGTTTTAGTGTTTCTAATGAAACCAACAGTAGTAGAGGGAAAAGAAGCTGATGGATGTTACCTCCTTCGGGGTAGATTGAGTTGTAGTGCACCTCGGACCAAAAACTTAAGAAAATGACTGCAAAACAGGGAGGGGAGAAAATATAAGGAATTTGTGGTAGCACGTAATAATTAATGGCTTGAAGATGTACAAACGACGTAGCATTTAGGAACCTTTAATATTAGCCATGCAAAATCAGAAGTGAAAAAGGCAAAAACGAAAGGAGTAAATAATCATGGTGAGGGAGTAACAGACTAATCTTTGCCATAAAGAGAGTTGTGGCAACTGAAGCAACCACCACGAGGAAAGAATTTAAATTCTTTACCATAAAGATATCAATTTGGAAAAGATTGAGTGAAACAAGACTGCAACTTCCATTTGTATCCTTCTCAGATCCCGGCGGTGCTTTACTTGCATTGTAGGGCAAAAAGAAGAAGATTATATGGACAAGATACACATCTCTTACGGAGTATCTACCATCACTTAGTTTACGCTAATACTTGCTCCCTCCGTCCCATAACAACTTGCACCAATTTCCTTTTTGGGTGCAAGTCCCCTTTCCTAAAATTTCCACTTTTTATTCTTATTTTATTTACTCGCCCACTTGTCATACTCACACACTTAATTTTGGACCCCACTTGTAAATCCCACTCAACTTATCATACTCGCAACCTCTTTCCCACTCACAATACTTTTGAATTTATATACTCCTTCCTTAATTCCAGTCTCGGAGCAAAATAATGCATGTTAATATGGGACGGAGGGAGTATAAGATTATATAGGCCCATGGGGGATTAAAGCCAAATACAAGTAATCAAATTACATCATTATTGGTTATTAAGACCCCTAAGCAGTGAAATTGATCCAAACGCGTGTCATGTATTATGACAGATAACAGAGACAGCATATAGCGACAAATGAAATTTTCACGTTCCGAGAAAAAAAGTTGAGCACGTGAAGTTTGCATATTCAAATAAATGACAAAAAAAAACAAAATGCATTCAAATATACTCCCTCCGTCCCAGCGAAAGAGCCATTTATTTCCTTTTTGGGCGTCCCATTTAAAAAGCCACTTTCCCAAAAAGGAAACCTTAAATCACTATTCTCTCCACTCATTCTCTCTCCTACTTTACTTTTACACTCACAACATTCTCTTTCTTACATCACCTCCCACTCATTCTCTCTCCTATTTAATTTTTCATACTCACAACATTTAAACTTTTTCTCTTTCCTACATCACATTTCTTATTTTGCGTGTCGGACAAATTTTGTGGCTCTTTCGCCGGGACGGAGGGAGTATTCAACATCATTAGATAACAACTAAACCTCAAATCAATATCCAGAAAGAATACAACGCTTTCTGTAGTGCAATAAACTGAAATAAGTCAGTATTACTGCAAGCAAATGAAAATTTACCTCGTTTGGACTTTTGGAACTTCGGGACGATCTCAATTGACCATGTATCTTTGAAAGAGGTTATGACAAAGATCTTTATACCATACTGCACATCGACAAAAGTGAACAAAAGTCAAGATTGATGTCTTACATCCAAAGCAAATTATTGATAAGACTTCCAAAGGAATTGTCATGTCTTGACAATTTGACCAAAGATCTATAAAAACTAAGCATCAAAGTACTGATACAAAATATGGTAAATATACCGAATCTGCTGCTGCCTGCAATGTGACGTGATCTCCCCACTCTCCATTCCTAATGTATTCCAATTTAGAGTGTATAAATACAATATTCCATGTAAAAACAATAGATAAATAAGAAGAGGGATATAATATGCACCATACTTACTTGGACATCTTCTTTAAGTAATCATTGTATGCCATCGGAACGTATCCCTCATACAAGTCTGGGTGCGACTTAAGCTGACAACATCAAACCATGCCGGAAAAACTGTAAACATTAGACTTTAGAAAAATAAACCCAAAATATGAAACCTGAAAAGCAGAGCACTATTTTATGCTCAAATACGTCGAAAAAAGATTGTCCCACTTTTTAAATGTCAACATAAGACAATATCATGTTACTATTTACATATGTTTACCGACATTTCAATCATTGTAAGAATATTAAGCAAATTATCAATAACAACTTTGAATCAAGTTGAAAAAATAGACAAAATGAAACCTTTTTTTTTATTAGAAGTAATATTTACCTGATTAACAACTTGTCGCCTCAATAATTTGTGATGCTCTGGGCTACGATAAAATTGATCGGATAGAGCACGGAACTGGAGAAAAATAGGATTTATATATCTAGACATAAATATGGAATATACATCTCGGACAAAAAGGTTCGACCAAATGTAGCTTTTAGTTACAAAGACATGAGGAAATTCATAAATTGCAAACCATATTTTGTCTTGTCAACGATAAAAAGAGGGCAACACTAACCTGGCAGTTACCATCTCCTTGAACTTTGCACTCAACCAAGTTATATAATTGCAGCCTGACAACATGATTAAATCCAATGTCAAGATTATGCATGTTCATGAACCAAATACCAAACATACGCGCACTTCACAATGGAGTCACAGAGAGCAAGACGACAAAGAGTCGAACTATAAACAGCAAAATACTCCCTCCATCCCATAAAAAAGTGTCGCCTTTGACTTGTCAACGTTTATAAAAAAACTTGTTTGTGCATTGCTTGTACAATGGTAAATTGCACTACCACTATTTTCTTACTTACATTTATTTTGGGACGGACTAAAAAGGACCGTGCGACACTTATCATGGGACGGAGGGGGTATGAATTATCCAAAGTGTAGCACTACAATGAGGACAGGAAATATGTGTATGTTATCATCTTCCTTGTACCTCCAACAAATTTAATACTTTTGGAAGTTTTTATGAGTTTCAAGTGAGTATTAAATGTCAAAGGATTTCAGGTTCCCGGCAAAATATGCTATATATGTTGTTCTTTGAAATTTCAGTTCGTGTCAATTTATAAAAAGCATCTTAAGCATGGAAAAGAGAAAAAAAAAAGATATGTGAGCGGACAAATGTACTTAGAAACAAAAACTGAAGTGTAGTTCAAGTTATTTCCACTTGTCCTAATAGTTGTGGGGATAAATTAGGCAACAACTGAAAGAGTTGGCAACAAGCACATATGCATTTCCACACATGCATTCACATCTGTGCTTCTTTCTCTGTGTGTGTGTGTGCGCGCGTGTGTGAAAGAGAGTAATGGTGGCATTAATTCCTCTTTCCTGCTATGAACAAGAATGAATGTACAACGGAAACCCCTAAACCGAATAAAATTGATGAGCACCGTTGCACCCAGTTTAATTGGCATGTCACTAGCAGGAAAGAAGCATGCATTACAAAAACTTGGGGAAAGTTAGTGGATATTCAATTGGCTCAAAACCTGGGGACATTTTTCAGTTTGCAACAATGAGCATTTCCAGCATAAGAGGAAGCTTAATGCATTAAAAGCCAATGACACATGACCACCGTCTCCACAAAAAATTAAAGCTCACATGAATCTACATTAGTTCATTAAAGAATAAAAGACACTGAGATGATACCTGTCTATCAGCCTTTGATGATCAGAAGTTGCTTCATCAAATGACGGCATATCCCCATTAGTTTTGGGTATATGCTGCATAATACCAGAGATATATTTGAATATTAAATTAAGTTGATTTCAAAAATTGAAGTATAGTAAGGACGGATGACATTGAAGGGTAAGGTTTTCATCATACATGTACATCTTAATGCACATTTAATTTATTGACAAAAGTAGAGGAACCTTGATACTATTCCGTACTAAGACCTAATTCGAGTATCGCTAACTCGAGAATGTTAAGAAGGAGATAAGATTAAACTACAAAGCATAAAATAGAAAGCATTAACTGGTCACTAGAAGGCTTTGTTTGGTTAAGCAACGGTTCCAGCTTGTGAGGCCCAACATGTCCTTTTAATTGCTGATATTTTGTCTGATTGTTTTCAAAATTTATGAGACCTTGGTTATGGAACTCCAATTATATGACTTTCAAAGTTAATCTCTCCTTTAGATATTTGGCACCTATACCTACTTCTAACTCAATGAAAAAAAAATCCAGGGTTTCGAATTCTCAAAGCTAGGGCTATATAAGCTTTTAAAAAGGTTTCTTTAAAACTTCTAACAATTGTTGAGCTGCTGTATGGTTTGGACAATATCATCTTGATATTAGCCGACCCCAAATCATTTTGACTAAGGCTTTGTTGTTGTTGTTGTTGTTGTTGTTGTATAAGAATACTTAAAAGATATTTTGTTTCATTTACGCCAAAATGACACTTTTCCTGTTGGACACATAAGAGAACCAAAAAGAAGATAAAGTGAAGAAAATGGTGGACATTCAAATTGAGAAATAGCACGATTTTGGGAGACAAATAATGATGGAGAGTAGACATGACTGGAATACATATACTTGGGGGTTTAAGCTACCCCCGTTTCAATAGAAGAGTAACATTTGACCAAACACACGCATTAAGATAATGGTTTGAAAATTTATTAATTTCTTAAGTTGCTCAAACATTTGAATCCTCCCTAGGTGGCAATATTTGATCACAAATTAGGCAGGAAAATGAAGGTTAACACAGTAAATTTGTTGTACAAAAATTTTCCTTTTAAGGAAATGTTACTCTTCAATGGGATGACCCAAAAAGGCATACACACTTACTTTATTAAGGTGGAGGGAGTAGTACATTTAAACTCGGGTAGTGATGTGGTCGATGCATGGGCCGGGATAGGACATATGAAACCAAATACCGTCCCATGGCCTGCATACTAAACTAGTGAATTCGATGGGATAAGTGTAATAACCCGATTTTTTGTTAATTCTTTTATTAATTAATTTGATCCTTCTTAATTAATAAATATTCTTTAATTAAATGTTTCCTTTTATTTAATTAAGTTAATTGTTATTCCTTCTAGTAATTGGATTAGAATTGGGGACTTGGTTATTGGGCTTAAGTAAACCTACTTGGACTTGGTTTACCTTTTTGGGCTAGGTTTTGGGAAAACCCAAGTATATATACATCTTTCCTAAACCTAGAGCCTTATTATTTTTTTAAACCCTAGAAAGAAAAGAGAGAGAGAGAGAGAGAGGCGGCATAGAGAGAGCTGCGGCAGAGGGAGTTAGCGGCATAGAGAGTTTGCGGCAGAGGGAGTTGCGTGAAGAGGGAGCAGCCGAGAGAGAGAGAGGTGGCACCGGGAGAGAAACATAAGACGAGTCATGGAGGAGAGCCAAAGAAAGGTAAGATACTGTTGTATCTCAATGTTACATAGATATAACATCTCATATCCATACTATGATGCTCGGACTCGGGTACAAGTGTCCGACACGGGTACGGATCCGAGTGTCGGATACTTCAAATCTCAAAATTACGGACTCGGGGACACGGATTAGGTCCAAAATATGAATATGGTCTCGGCATATAAAAACATATTGATAAAAATTACTCCCTCCGTCCCGCCCGAAGTGTCTCAACTTTCCTTTTTGGGCGTCCCATTTAAAATGTCTCAATCCCAAAAAGGAAAGTTTTTATTATTTTTATATTCTTCCTACCCCACTCATTCTCTCTCGTACTTTACTTATACACTCACAACATTCTCTCTCCTAACTATTCCTCCCACTCATTCTCTCTCCTATTTAATTTTTCATACTCACAACATTTAACTTTTTTCTCTTTCTTACCTCATTTTCCTTAATTCCCGCGCCGATCTCATTTTGAGACACTTCGGCCGGGACGGAGGGAGTAGTAAATTTCATATTAAAAAGATAATCCATTACTAAAATTAAAATGTAAATTTATTATGGAAAAATTATTAATTGCAATTCTCTCAACAAATTTAAAATACAATAACAAAAAAAGTCAATTTATGAAAATTATACACAGTTGTAGCCGGCTGTACATAAAGCCCTTTAATTTTTTCTCTCCTCTCCACCCCTCACTTTCTCTTTCAGTTTTCTCTCTCCATTTCTCTCTCCTCTGCGTTCCCAGGGAGGAGACCTCAATTTCTCTCCATATTTAGATCTTCAAACGTCGACCATCACAGATCGACGACCCAGGCGACCGACGGTGATTGACGACGGCGATTGATGACGCCGATTGACGACGACGACCTCAACAATCGAGCCAATTTCTGAGGTAAGTGTCGAGTCCTCTTTCTCCTAGCCAAGTCCGACGCATATCCCGTGTCCGGATCCGTGTCGTGTCGACACGGGTACGTCGCCCTAAAATGGCGAGTACGAGCATCTTAGATCCATATATAGTGTATGGGAACATAAGAAAGAGAAAGGGACAGATAATGAAAAGGAGAAAGGGATGGACTAGGAGGGGACAAGGGAGGATAGGGTCAGTAGAAAGAAAGAGAAATAAAAGAAAGAAAGAAAGAGAAATGAGAGAGATTGGGAGACGGAAGAGAGAGAAAAGAGAGAGATAGGAGAGAAAGAGTGATGAGATGGGTGTATGTGTGTGACGGCTGGTGTGTGTGTGTATTAGGGTTTAGTATGTGTAGTATGTGTTTGTGTGGGCTGAGAAAGGTGAAATCAGTGTGTGTAGATTATTAAAGAGAATAAAAAAGGGTTATTGAGTATAGAAAACCCTAGGAGTAGTTTGGTAAACCCTAGGGAGGATTAGTTAACCTGGAAGGAGTTAAAGAAGATTAACTTTAGGTTAACAAGAAGGATTAAAGAAGTTTTGGGTTAAGTAAATAAAGATTACTTGTGCCCTAAGGAAATCTTTTGCATGATTGTAGATTCGTGCGAGGAGTAATTGCAAGGACGTGCAAGCAATTGAGGTAAGGGATTACGTACTTAGTTACTTGGTTTCATTCCTTGTTTGGGAATCCACTCTCTGTTTTTATAAAAGTTACATCTACCTATGTGGCCGGTAGTGTTTTGAAAATATATCCATTTCGTCGTGTTATCGTTCTTTGGATATCCACCCTTTTGATATGTTATTGTTCAATTGGGATATCATGAGTATGATTGTTATTGTTAATTGTTGTGTTCTTGATCATATGAACATTTTCAAAAGTTAACAAGGTAAAAGTTTTGTGAAAGTAAAAGGGTAAAGTTATCCAATCGTCCTGAATAGGACTTACAGTTATCCATAGTTCTGAAAAAAAGGACAAGTGGACCCTTACAGTTATCCATAGTTCTGAAAAAGGACAAGTGGACCCTTACAGTTATCCCAAATTCCTAAAAAGGACAAATTGGACCCTAGTACATTGCTTGATGAAGTGATGTAGGTTATCATGATATACCGGTAAATTGGGTGCGGTCAGTAGAAACCCGAGCCCTGGGTACGGCTAGTAACTGCTTAATCCCTAAAGTATTGCGATTGGATTGAAGTAAAGTAAAGTGTGTTAAGGTGAAATATTTTTCAAAGTGTTTTGTGAGATAAAGTGAAGTATGTATGAAATGTTTTGAAAGTTATGATTGAAAACTGCTCTTTGGTGAAGCCACATGTTTTCAAGGGCATGACAGGGTGTATATTTAGTAACTGCTTTTGAACTGTATTTTGAATATTCCGTTCTTGCATATCTATCCGTTCATTGAAGTATTTGTTGTTCTCGTTCTTTCGGTCACCTCTTCCTTAGTACCCGGAGAGGCACCATATGAACTTGCTGAGCATTGTTAGCTCACCCCTTTCCCATTATTTTCTTACAGGTAATAAGTAGGAAGTTGGACCGTCGCAAGGTTTATGGCGGGAGTTATTCAAGTAGTTTCTTTTTGTTAAGTAGTTATAGTTGCTGAGCTAGTGGGTTGTACTAGCCGTTAAATTTTACGTCGTTATCCGCATTTAAGGTATTTTGAATTTTAGTTAGTATTTGAATTATGGTTTTAGTTTTGCCCGTTTGAGGATATCTTATTTATAAATAAGTATTATTGTTATTTGTGAAAAGTTGGGGTCGTTACAATAAGAATTAGTTGATTGGGTGAAATTAAAATACACAAAGTCAAGGCACATCAATTCGGGTGTCCTCGCTATCTATTACACGATATTCCTAATTTATGCACGCTTTTCCAATTGATTCTCAATCAACACACATGCATTTGGTGTTTAATTAATTCTTTTTATGTGGATGATAATGATAGCCACAACATTAGAACGATTAGTTGTGTTTTATTAGTGAGTATACTTGATTAAGATGTGTGCCTACCAACAACAACAAAGCCTTAGTCCTGAAATGTTTTGGGGTCGGCTGACATAAATCCTCATATGTCATCCTAAAAAAAAAAAAAAAAAAAAAAAAAAAAGAACAATAGTTAAACGAAGAAATAGGTTCGGATAAAATTAGGAAAAAGCAAATAATAAAATAATAGTAATAATAATGATAGTAAAACGAATATATAGGGGGAAATAAATTTTAGAATAAAAGGGAATAATTTTTGAAGGCTTGTCAAGGATGAATACAAGAAGAAAATAGAGAATTACAGACCGAACACATAAAACACTTACAGGAACAGGAATAATTTCGTTCAAACGCTTGCCTACTTCACCATCAAGATCCAGCTCGTCAGTTATCTCTAGATTATACAAATACTCCTCTCCATCATAAGATCTATCTCCAGGGCTAGAGCATGAACTTGGGGGTCCTAAATCATCTCCTTCTCGCAACCCGTCCTGGTCATCTACCAATTACAAGAATGTTACTGCTTTACACCATAAGGCAATCAAGACTTCTTCTTTTTTTCTTTTTCTTTTTTTCATGAGCAGCTTACCATAGTAGTACTTTTTGTTTTTATATTTCATTTTTATAGGGAAATAATTGTATTAGATTAAAGAGAAGAATTTACAAGAGACAGATAAGAGACCCGCTTACCATAGTAGTAGGTTCCTGTTAGTGGGGTATACCAATTGTGGGTCCTGCTGGATACTTGCCGGTGCTCCTCCTCCACTACATTGGAAGAATCATTTCCTTCTGTAACTGACATTTGCAGTAATTCTTGTTGAAGAGAATGCGCAATGATCTCATCATGTTCTATATTGTTAAACTCAATGTCTTGATTATGACCACTACTATATTGTTCATGACTAATATTTACATTATGTTGATTATTGTCATTGTAATAATTAGAGTTGAACATTGAGTCCACATCAAGAAAATTAAGACCCCATCGGACAACATCTGAATCTTGCTCACCCATAATGAAGTTAGCCCAGTCTGCTTCTTATCAGCAACAGCAATGACTTTACCTATAGCATTGGGTTAAAATGTTAGCTGTGAAACAATATAAGGTCAGACATCAACAAATAAATACTCCATCTGTCCCAAAATGTATGTCCAAAAAATTTTCAATTTTGCTCTTGATCAAGAGCAAATTTTAAAATTTTTTGGACGTACATTTTTGGACGGATGAAGTAGCAGTTTTCTTACTGTTGATGGGTTGAGCTGAATGAAATTTAAGAAATCGGGTACAATGGACAAAGAAGCTTAAGAAAGTAGAGGTTTGTTCTCTTAGATTTTATCTGAATTTTATCATTCTAGATAGATGACAATATATAATCCTCCTCCAATGTACCACCCCACTACACTATAAATATCAGATAATGACAGCATGCTTTAATTATGTTTTATTTTTTCCTTCTAAATTGGAAATCCACAATTCATATAAAGCGTGATCATCAATGTTAAGACCTTCAGGCCAATTTGCACGTGCCATATTTCACTGTCCTGTTTTCAGCGGATATAATATACAGATATAAGTAGGTGAGTAACTTAAATTTCCCCACAACAATCATTTTTGATAAAAAGAAGGAAGTAACCATGCAGCCACTAATTTAGGCAGTGACCATGTTGTTGACATGCATCAAAGTGTAAGAAAAGGACAAACAACCCACATCAAAGGACTGACAGAACCAACAATAGTAGAAAGATAAACAATATAAGGTGCAATAATAAATACTCCGGTTTCTCAATGAGAAACTAATGTAGAGTCAAAACCCTTGCAATACAAGCCTCTGAAACCTTGTAGAAACTAGAAACACTATAAAAAGGGCAGCCCGGTGCACAAGGCATCCCCGCGTAGTGAGGGTCCGGGGTAGGTCCACATAGCCAAAATAAAGATGAGTGTCAAAACTTCATATCTCTGGAATATGCACGTATTTAGTAAAATTAATGCAAAACGCGAGAATAAATTGGTGATGTTCTGTGTTGTTATAATTTTTATTGTTATCTGTCGATATATTGAAGGAATAGGCCATCTTGTTTCCCACGAAGTAATTAATGGTAAGAGTTTTTGGTACTATTTAGCTTTTTTTCCATTAGAAAGGAATGAGGAAAAGGGATACAGAGACAGAGACAAAATAACAAACAATCAATTTAAAATACAGAGAGAGAGAGACTGACAGAGACCAAATAACAAACAATCAATTTCATCCTGGAAAATTGAAGGGATGCAAGATTTAAACAGAACTCACAAACTAAAGGAAAAAAGGAAATTAATAGACATGAAAATATTTTATATCAAGAAAAATAGTTGCTCATGCATCTCCGGTGCTATTCGACTTAAGAATTATGAAGCTATAATGGACTACAAAATTCCTTTCCTGAACCACTCCCTACATTCGTGAACCAGAATAACAAACACTCGATTTCCCAAGTCCAGAAAACTAGTATCTAGCCAATTGAGCTAGTCCTCATGGTCAAACTTTGGTAGGTATTAGAGTAAAATGGAATATGAGCTAGCGTACCAACAAGATGAAGGACATGGAGCTATGACTCTAGTTGAAATTCTAGCAATTGTCAATAGCACAAAGTATTATATGCCCGAAGATTTATCCAAACCTCTCTTGTAACCTTATCGATAAAAGGAATTCCTAAAGATTCCCAATGACTAAAAAAACATGTATTTTGATTTTAAGAAATTATATATCTTAGTAATGAGACTAAACAGGAATCCAACTACGAACTTCACAAGGTTTAAAATAACTATCTCAATTTAACAGGATGGGGAACTCAAACAGCTAAGTTTCTCAAACATGAAACACCAAAAAAAGTAGAGTATATTATCTATAATAATGGTTGGATATGATGCTAGTGCGGAATATTGAAATAGATGACTTAGTCTAAGAATGTCATTAATTTGATCAACATGTATGGGTAAATGAAAAGGAATATTACACTCAAAAACACTAAAGCTAGTTGTACTTTATGGGCAAGAATGACTAAAGAGGTGGCTAATGATTATAGCTAATATGAGAATGCTAAGATTGTTGTTGATAAAACTACCTCAAACAAATTTCTCAATTATATTAACTTGCATGTTTTTCCACTCCATGGAAGAAAAGAAAGATTTTTATGAGAATGCCAAATGAGCGCAGCCTCAATATTTTACTCATGTTCTAAAGTTTATTTCGGATCTAGTCATTTTAGTGCAGTCACTTACTAATCATAAATGCACATAATTGCTTCGAAATTGTTAGTGTTACACCAGTATTGCCATTGGTGTTGTCTCCTGTGTTGCTACACCAGTGTTATCACTGGTGTTGCCTCATGTGTTGCCATTGTGTTGGCAGTTTAAAATGAGGATAGTTGCTACATGTTATTCATAAATTACAAAGTGATAACTAATTATTATATGTCAGATATTAGCTTGTTGTGTTTATGGTTGAACAGGTCAAAGACAAGGCTCTAGGCGTGACTTGCGAGGGAGAAAAGAAAGTTACACAAAATCTTTATTTATGTGTAATTGTGGAGACCAAGTAATTTGTGTTAGGTTGTTATCTACTCAGGGGGAGCTGAAGATAAGGCGTACAAGGTTGATACAGCTTGGCGGTACAAGTGGTGAAGCTTAGGATGACTTAGTCTTCCACAAACAATGAATGTGGAGCTAAAAATGAGAAATTTATCTCATGACATGACTGGTTTTCTGGTTAGTTTGAGTAAGCTCCAAGTTCTAGGAGCCTATAAATAGTGCAAGAATTCGACATCTTCAATTACCCAATTCAGAAGTTGAGATTTGCACAAGTTAGTGTAGGGTTTCGAGGGTCCATGCGCAGCGGAATAAGCAATAACTCGAAAAACCGCAAGCCCTAGAATCCGTTCTAGATGAATAATTAAGAGAGATGAAATAGAATTACCAACCTTGAATGCTTTTGCCTTTGATAAACTTGACCCAACTCCAGATTGATTGATCTTGTTAATCCTTGATGAACGAACGGGAATCACGAACCAAAGATCTTGATGAACGAAGATCCTCTATGTTTATCCACGCGCGGAACGAACCCTAGAACTCTTCTAGGAGGATTGCTAGATCCAATTGATTGAAACACCTTTCAATCAATGAAGAACAATGGATTTGGTGGTGTTTGATTCTCAATTCTCAATTGAAATCTCTCACTTTTGATGTTTCTCTCAAGCCAAAACGTTCTCTTGACGGCTAGGGCAACCAGGGATGAGTATTTATACGTTATAAAACTTTTCCCCTCGTGAAAACCCTAGTTTTAAGTCAATTCCGCGTCAGTCCAGTGCCCAGGGGACGAGTCGTCCCCCAGGGGGCGAGTCGTCCCACAGCGCCCGGCTTACGAATACGGCGTCCCCCTTAAGGGGAATAGTTGGTTACGGCACGGGGACGAGTCGTCCCCGAGAACAAAAACTCCATATTCTTCATTTTTGACAATTCATTCGATGCGTGTGACCCCGTAGGACTATATTATGTTGTGCAATGAGTTCGATCACATCGATCCTCATAAGACGTGAGCGGACTCTAGCAAGCCGTCATGCCTACCCAAATAATATAATATCAAGTTCGATTTCCTATATAGAACATATCACAATCCCATTGTCACACGATGTTATATTGAACATGAGTCATGGTCCACGTCAACTCATATTGTTCAATGCTTTCTCGTTACCAAGTAAATTGATCAATCGAATGATATTAATCACATTAATTCATTCGGGCGTGGCCATGCACTACATCAATCTTACTTACGAGTGGCCTAGCAAACATCTCTCTTTACGAGGGACAATTTCCATCTTGACTTATCATTCTTCCCAACAAGAATCATACCATGCCAATGATAGCCCTTATTGTTATCCGGTTAAAGACAACGTTAAACTATATCAAACATGATATTCATCGAGCGGAAGACGATGATAATCTCGAGTCGAAGGATATCAATGATATGACTATATGAGATCTAATTATGACATTTGACCATGGCGTAGATCTCATAATGGGTCAAGTCCAGTACCTTGTTCTCTAACAGTACCCGTGAATCTAATGTGCATCTCCATGCATATAATCATCACATGATTATCCATTAGACTTAAATACTAGTGCTTCATAAGTACTAGGGACACGATTATTATAATAAAACATGCAAACATATATAACAATCAAAGAAACAATCTCATATATAAATGAAGCAATGACATTACATAAAGGTCTATCTCTATAGGCCTAGGGCATTAACACCTACGAGTCTCCCACTTGCACTAGGCCCGATCATTCATGTATCTTATACCCGTGGACCTAACATGACATTCGTGTTTAGCTTGTGGCAAAGGCTTGGTGAGAGGGTCCGAAATGCGTCATCCGTTGGTACCTTTTGCATATCTTAACGTCTTCCCTTTCACGAGATTTCTCGAATGAGGTGGAAACGTCTCGAAAATGTGTTTGGATTGTTGATGTGACCTTGGTTCTTTTGCTTGCACAAATGACACCACAATTGTCACAACAAAGCTCCATGGGATTAGTGATACTTGGAACAATTCCAAAACACTAATGAACTTTTGATCAGCTTGCCTTTTCTAGCTACGTCATATGTTGCTAAAATTAAGCCTTAGAAGTAGAATCGGCTACGATTTTACGCTTGGAACTCTTCAATAAAATCGCGCCTCCAATAAGCATAAACACGAATCCTAATTGCGATTTTAATTAACTTTGTCGAGTTTGGAAGTTAGCATCGTGTAACCTTTACAACAAGATTAACTTCCAATCTTTCAAATACCAAGAACGTATCCTTAGTTCTTCTTAAGTACTTTAAGGATCGTCTTGGTGCCGTCGATGGTTCTCACTAGGATCAGTTGGTATCGACTCGTCATGCTCAAAGCATACGAGACATCGGGTCTAGTACAAATCATGGCATACATGACAAATCCAAATCTTAGGAGCATATGGAACTTCATTCATTCTCTTTTGCTCATCGGTTGTCATGGGACAGGAGTCTCGCTAAGAGTAATACCATGACCCGTTGACGGGTTACCTTTCTTAGAATCATCTAAGAACCTTATCAATACGAGTATTTTGACTCAAACCAACTTATCCTTTTAGATCTATCTCTATAGATCTTGATACGAGATGTAAGCGGCTTCGCCCATATCTTTCATTGAGAAACCTTTCCTTGACGAAGACTTGGCAGTCTTAAGTGTCGGAACTTTGTTTTCAATGAGTAAGATATCATTGTTATATAACAATAGAAATAATACTACGCTCCCATTTGAATTTCATGTATACACGAAATTCATCTTCGTACTTGATGATGTCAAACTCTTTGACCGATTCATCAAAATGAAGATTCAACCCCTCGAAGCTTGCTTGACCCATCTTATGGATCTTTGCAACATGCATACTTTATTAGAATTTCTTGGATCGACAAACCACTTGAGTGTATCTGTATACATCCTCAGTAGGTTTCAGTTAAGAAAGCTATTTGTTTTGACATCCATTTGCCATATCTCATATTCACGTATGCGATAATGGCAATTGAAACTCTAATAGACTTCGGCATTGTAATGGGCAAAAAGGTTTCAACATAGTCAACACTATGAATTTTCCTAAATCCCTTTGCTACAATCCTTAGTCATGAAAGTATACACCTTCCATCCATGTCGGTTTTCTTCTTGAAAACCCATTTACACCCTTATGGTTTTACACCTTCGGGTGGACCAATCAAGTTCAAAACTTGATCATCAAACATGGATTACAATTCGGATTCCATGGTTCATAACCATTTATCCGAATTAGGAGTGGACATCGTCTCTAGATAGGAAATAGGTCAGTCATTCTCAATGACTCCCACTTGATTACTTTCCGATATGAGAAATCCATATCTCTCGGGTTCGAGATCGTATCCTATCGGATCTGCGAAGAACTTGTGTATCTTGAACCGGTTCCATGACTCCTTGTGAACTTGGTTCCGTCTCTACTCTTGGTTCCACGTTATTTTCGGGTTCTTGAACTCTTGAGATCAATTTTACTCCAGCTAGATCCTTTATTGGCTTGTTTCTCAAGAAAGCGAATCATATAGAGCAACAAACACTTTGTTCTCATTGCGGTTGTAAAACTAATATACGAAATTAACCTGTCGGATTTAGTGCTAACTTATGAGAGACAAGTCTATTTATATAAGATTCGCGACCCCAAATCTTTATGAAAGACATTCTTTCATGCCACGTCTCATGTGGGGACTTAGGAATCGATTTAGTAGGGACACAATTCGGTGTAACCGCATTATTTCTAATGCATATCCTCGAAAGGAAATAGGAAAGTCAACTTGACACATCATCGAACGAACCGTGTCATACGAGGTTCAATTCCTCCTCTCAAACACACCATACAATGTGGTGTTCGGGTGGAGTCAACTGCGAAACGATTTCACGGTTTGAGATGATTGTCGACCTCTTGGCTCAAATATTCATTACCTCGATCTAATCGAAGTACTTTAATAGTTTTGCCAAGATTGGTTTTTGTACTTCATCTTGAAATATTCGAAATATCTCAAGCGATTCACCTTTGGACTTCATCGGATAGGCATAGTCATATCTAGATAAATGTAGCCGGTGAATGTGATGAAATACCGAATTCCTCCCTAGCGATGCTCTTAATAGTCCATATACATCTCATGTATAAGGGCCGATAAGCCACTACCCTCCCACTACTCTTAGTGTAGGGTGGTTTTGGTCATTTTACCAAATAAACGAGATTCGCATACCTCAAATGATTCATAATCATATGAGTCTAAATGTCCATGTTAATGGAGTTTAGATTATACGTTTCTCATTTATATGACCAAGCCGGCAATGCCGTGTGAGCGTGTTGTTCACATCATTCGGTTTAGATTTCACGCTTATATTATAGATATCTTCAATATTATTTTGTATCTTAACATCAAGGATATGAAGACCATTCAATGATATATGCATTACAATAATGCATATCATTAAATAAATATAAAGCTTCTTATTCTCAATAAGAAAATTTATATCCTTCATCATCCTCATAAGAAACAAAATGATACTCCTACTCAAATTAGGAACGTAGTCACACTTGTTCAAAACAAGTACTAGTCGACAAGGTAAAGTGACTTCATAAGTCCCTATGGCTAATGCAGCAACTCTTGCTTCATTACTACGCATAGGTTTAATTCACCTTCTTTGAGTAGCTTTCTATTCTTTATTTCTTGCACATTTAAACAAATGTGGGATCTATATCCGGTATCATATACCCAAGAACAAGAAGTCGAAAGGAAAATATCTATCATATAAATATTTGAAGTAGTAGCAATCAAATTGCCCTTCTTCACCTTTTAGGCTTTCCTTATTAGCCTTGCAACTTTACTTCCAATGACAATCTCATTGCAGCGGTAGCAAACTGCATCCTTTTGAGACACTTTGGGTTTAGCCTCTTCGGCTTTGGCAACTTTTGCCCTAGGTTTAGCAACCTTTGCTTTACCTTCTTGCCTTCCCTTTTGAACCCCTTTCTTGTGTTAACCATTAACACACTTGCGGATTGCTCCTTTTGCATCTCATGCATTAAAAGCCTTCACCACAACATATATCTTTTGTCTAGCTTGTACTTGGAACATTTCCTTTTGTGCGTTGTGCTAGAACAAAAGCAATTTCCACGTGTTCAAGGTTCTTCTTAAGAGCCTTTAAACATGGTGGCAAGTATAGGGCAAACAACATCATAGGAATCATCTAAATGTTTCTTATGTTGCTCCTTACCTGTCCTTTGCAACGTTTGCAGTGGGTTCGGCGGGAATAGATTCGTCGAACGTACAATTTTGCTTAAGAACTCTTCTTGAGCATCGATCAAATCGAATAACTTGTACCGTTCTTTTCGATCTTGTCCTTCATAAGGACGAATCGCAATAATAAGGATTAATTATAGTTTAATGCTATTTCTACAACAAAATATGCAACACATATGAACACATATAAGTACCGATTTCATTTAAGATATTAATAACGTATTTCATAAATACTCCCACTAAATTATATAACCTTCTTATGCAAATATGCATAATATAATTTAATAGGCTAAGACCCAACTTTAATTTAATTTCAAGTCGGCTATGGCACATTGCTCAAAATTAAACTAAAAGGTAGATAACATTTATCAATCATATCTATATATGACTCTTAGATCATTATGAGATTATAGACATCATATGTCACATGTTTCAATCTCATCTTATGCCTTAGGCCCAAAACCGTTTTGATAGCCTAATTGAGTTCAACCATGTTAAACGTATAGCAACCACTATTTGCTCATCTTGATCATACAAAGATAGAATTAATGCACCTCGCTATGGCGAGCCCACATAAAACTACCCGTGTACTCACAAGTGTTTAAACATGGGTGGCATAAAACAAACTCAAATTACAAAGAAGGTTCAATTTTTCATGCTTATCAATTACATCCCAAGGTTGATTCATGAAAACTATATGAACATAATTATGAACATGGAATGATGCAACACATATTACATTTGATTAGTAATTACTAGTACGCGGCCACGTGCTCCAAGATTATCCCACACTTCCATCGAAGTGCACTGTGGGGAAAGGTTTTGGTGTCCGGCCCGATATACCAAGTAATACATCACAAATATCCTAGATTAATCACATTAATCATATCAATGAAATTGACATCCCATAATCTAGATTAATCATATTAATCATATATATTACAATTTCATAATCATGGTATATCTATATATACTATTACTTCTCAAGTAAAACTCATACAATTTCATATTCTAGATCATGCGCATCATGAAAATTCATATAATCATATTACATAATTATCATGATTATCTAACTAAGCATCATGAACGGGGCTCTGATACCCTTTGTAGGGTTTTCGAGGGTCCGTGCGCGGCGGAATAAGCAATAACTCGAAAAACCCCGAAGCCACAGAATCCGTTCTAGATGAATAATTAAGAGAGATGAAATAGAATTACCAACCTTGAATGCTTTTGCCTTTGATAAACTTGACCCGACTCGAGATTGAATGATCTTGTTAATCCTTGATGAGCGAGCGGGAATCACGAACCAAAGATCTTGATGAGCGAAGATCCTCTATGTTTATCCACGCGGAGCGAACCTAGAACTCTTACAGGAGGATTGCTAGATCGATTGATTGAAACACCTTTCAATCGATGAAGAAACTTGATGGATTTGGTGGTGTTTGATTCTCAATTCTCAATTGAAATCTCTCACTTTGATGTTTCTCTCAAGCCAAAACGTTCTCTTGACGGCTAGGGCAACCGAGGGTGAGTATTTATACGTTATAAAACTTTTCCCCTCGTGAAAACCCTAGTTTTAAGTCAATTCGCGTCGATCCAGTGCCCGGGGGACGAGTCGTCCCCCTGGCGCCCGGCTTACGAATCTGGCGTCCCCGCTTAAGGGGAATAGTTGGTTACGGCACGGGGACGAGTCGCCCACGAGAACAAAAACTCCATATTCTTCATTTTTGACAATTCGTTCGATGCGTGTGACCCCGTAGGACTATATTATGTTGGCAATGAGTTCGATCACATCGATCCTCATAAGACGTGAGCGGACTCTAGCAAGCCGTCATGCCTACCCAAATAATATAATATCAAGTTCGATTTCCTATATAGAACATATCACAATCCCATTGTCACACGATGTTATATTGAACATGAGTCATGGTCCACGTCAACTCATATTGTTCAATGCTTTCTCGTTACCAAGTAAATTGATCAATCGAATGACATTAATCACATTAATTCATTCGGGCATGGCCATGCACTACATCAATCTTACTTACGAGTGGCCTAGCAAACATCTCTCTTTACGAGGGACAATTTCCATCTTGACTTATCATTCTTCCCAGCAAAGAATCATACCACGCCAATGATAGCCCTTATTGTTATCCGGTTAAAGACAACGTTAAACTATATCAAACATGATATTCATCGAGCGGAAGACGATGATAATCTCAGGTCAAAGGATATCAATGATATGACTATATGAGATCTAATTATGACATTTGACCATGACATAGATCTCATAATGGGTCAAGTCCAGTACCTTGTTCTCTAACAAGTACCCATGAATCTAATGTGCATCTCCATGCATGTAATCATCACATGATTATCCATTAGACTTCATACTAGTGCTTCATAAGTACTAGGGACACGATTATTATAATAAAACATGCAAACATATATAACAATCAAAGAAACAATCTCATATATAAATGAACAATGACATTACATAAAGGTCTATCTCTATAGGCCTAGGGCATTAACACCTACAGTTAGAACACGGCTCTTCGGTGTTGTCCCATGTGTTGGCAACACACTGTCCAACACCAGTGAGTTATCACGTATAGCTTTCATTCTTAGAGTGTTTCTGAGTGTGAGATAGGTTGTTCTTGTAAAGAGTGTGTTCTAGAATAGTTGTTCACCTATACTATTGATTGAAAATCATTCGAAAACTTTTGACCTTGTACCAAAAGCTTATTATTAAGAAAGGTCTTACTTGGGGTGGCACCCCTCAAGTTATATATTCATTTATATATATAACTTGAGAAAAATCTATTCACTTGTGTTTATGTTTACTTTTATTTCCATGACTTTATAAAATCTCAATTAGTTTTTACTTTGTTGGATTGGGTCAAACGATTGTTGTCTTAAGTACTGTCAATACTTGGGACAACACTAGTGAGTTTTTCTCACTTATCTAAGCCATTGACAATTTCAGAAATGATTCAAGGAATGATGTCATATTTTTGACGTGTCGTACCCTTTTACACATTCGGCATAGACAAGGTCAGTAGTTGGTACAATGGGCACTCTGGTGGCTATTATAAATTATCGTATAATATAGCAGAGGAAGATGGCCTGAAAGGAGCAGAAAATACTTTCTTTTAAAATTCTTTGATGCCCCTTTTAGAGCTTTTCCCTCTTGATGCTATGTTATAATAACTCCCAGTTTAAGTACCTTTAAGCCTTCGGAAAGGCACATCTACATTCTTTTTGTCGGACCATATGCTTGAGCAATCATGTTATGCTGTTAATACAACAGAGATTTTCAGGCTACGCGACAACACTAATAACTAAAAATGGTAACCATACTTAACCAACATAGGAAGCGATGTAAACACAACGACATTCAATGGATAGGACTGCAAGCGGCAATGTAAACTTCCTTTTTTGCCATAGCCCATAAGAACAGTACTTAAAGTGGCTAGTTCACAATCTTAGGCATAAGAATTATGTTCAACATAGGATGACAGTTATTCACAATCTTAGTTCACTGTCGCTTCTATCTTTCTACAACTAATACAATCAAAATGAGGGCTAAAAAGTTGACTTAGATTCGGGAACTAGCCAAACAAATGAAAGTGATCAAACAAATTCCGCAATGGACTAAAAAGTTAATGAAGCAAACTCAGAATCTCAAGCTTCAAAGACACATAAACATCTTTCATCAATACATCCACCCATCTACAAATTTAAAAACACATGAATACACAAAACACTCTTTCTTGCCACATCCTCAACACGTACCCACCTATCAATTTGCAAGCACACACAGAAACCCATTTCAATTAAGAATTGATCCCAAAATTCAGAATTAAGAAAAAATTAAATCATAAATAGAAACATCCAAATCAGCCAATAACAAAAGAAATCAAATCAACCCACATAAACTAATGAGTAATTAAACAAACTCACCTTCCCTTCAAATCGCTGCCAAAAAAAAAAAACCAGTAAAACCCGAACACCCTTCAACCCAAATAACTTCAACTCTTCAATCAATCAACAAAAGTTCTTATAAATTCAGCCAAACCTATACTTACAGATTAAGTGTATGTATACAGGGAGAGAAGAGAAATGGGGAGATAAAAGGTGTAAAGGAAGGGAAAACCAAAGGTGGGAGAAATTGAAGGGTATATATATACTACAGTTGCTTTAGGTAGTTAAACGTCGAACAGATTTGATTAAACAAATTGGATTTCTTCAATTTATGGAATTGGGTTTTTGAAGAAAGGAGCTCTTTTCTTGAAAAGTCACACCTTTCTCTCTCTTTCAAGAAAGTTTTCAAGTTTGGATTTTGTTTTCAATAATTGGAATTAATTAATAGTATCAATTAAATTTTCTATGCTTGAGATTTACTTTTAGAATTTATTACTCTCTCATCACCATAATACGAAGTATTCTATAGTATAAATGGCACCCCTCCTTCTTCTGATGCAATCTGATGAGCAGGTTTAAAGTGTCAAATTTACCATTTTGCGCCATTAAGTTGTCTCTTTCGTTTTCTTGGCCAAAAAAAAATTTAATTAAAAAAAAAAAAAAAACACAACACGGGCTTTTACTAGTATTCTATATAGTATGGGTTTTTCTAATGGGCACACATTAATATCACTAAATTTCATAATAGTTTTTGTGAAATTGTTTTAACTAAATAACTAATGAATTTTAATAATAAATAATTAATTTAATTAATACAGTCTATTTTAATAATATAAAACAAGTATTTAAGGGAAGAAGATGTTTATAATACAGTGAAAATGTAAACTTGTTGAACAATTACATGATAAGGGGATTACTATAATCAAATTTTGAGTAAATTTCAAATATTTATAATTAATTATGAAAAATAAACTTTTTATATAAATATCCTAAAATAAAATTTTAAATTATTATTATAGAAAATTATTCAGACCCCTTAAGGAGGTAGGACCCAATTTGGGAAGTTGAGAGCAACTTTTGTGTATTTTTCTTACATGAATCATGAATCGTTTGTTGTTTGACAAAAATTATTGTGGGTTCATGTTCCACTCCATGTGAATACTGAAATGGTATATCTAGATGTCCAAAATTAAAGTGTAAATTTTAGAATTTAACACCACTATTGATGTCCCATGATTCCTAAATTAATGACGGATTAATAGGGATCATTACATTGGGATTAGGGGTTACAAAGTGTGAAATTAAACCCCATGAATACAAGGTGATGATGCCAAAATCGTCAAAACAGCCCAAATCCAAGCGATGATTGCTCCGGTGATTGCAAGGCCTGAAAATAAGAGAAAACACGTAAACTAGGCCGGGGCGGATCCGGCTAAAGGCCCTCCGGCGTGAGAGTAAGTTCACGGTTTGTATATGAGAAAACAAATGGACAGAGTTTTCCCAAGGTAAAAAGTAACGTACCAAATAATGAGCCATGTGGCTTGTATTTATAGGGATGGATTGATAGAATCCATGTTGAAGTGAACTTGCACAGAGATAAGACATAATCCTAAGAGAATTATATCTGTTAAGGAGTCATTGTTTGACTTGAATTGGTGTTGTTGGTTACAATCCTGATTAAATCATGAATATATAATCCTTCTTTGTATAAGAATTTGTATAATATGCTAGCCCAGTAACGCCGAGGAACATGAATGTTCTACCTCGGCCTTGGCAAATAGGCGAGAGATAAATGATTACGCTTCCTCGTCATTTGGAGATTGGGCGACACGGAGATGTGCGGGGTAAATGATTTTGTTTCCTCGTCACAATGATGAAACGCCGAGGTAAGAACTTTTCTCTCCTCAGCACTTGCGACATGACGGCCCAAGCATGACGTCCCAAGGCCGAGGCGCATGCTCCTCGGCATATGCGGAAGGCCTTCCTCGGCCCTAATACTTGGGTCTTGAATTATGTTAAGGGCCCAATCCATTGAGGCCCGGCTCGGGCAAACCCGTAGTCGTATCTCGGTTTATCTTTGTTCGGTGGCCCCAGGCTTTCTAGCTCGGATTAGGGACGAGTAGAAAGTCACCTTGTCCTCGGAATATGGGATACGAACGGGTTTGACACGTGCCCTCGGCGTCGCTTCGTATAGCGACGGTTGCCGTGCAGGGCCCCCCGGTCTTGTCACGCCTCGAAACGGTCATTTTGTATTTAATTCTTGGGGCGCCGGACAGGGTTTAGCTTTACCCGTAGGTTTGACCCGATTAAGGAGTTATAAAAGCTAAAACCCTTCTCATTTCACCCTTTACAGACCCCAAGCATTTGAGAGAGAATAGCAAGGTTCAGGCGACATTCCGGCGATCTTAGTCTTGTTCAGCCCAGTTTCCGACGAGCTTGTTTTTTCCGACGGAGTAGCTTCCTGTTGTGATTCCATCAATTTCTCCAAACTCAGGTATGAAATCTCTTCCCTTTTGTGCATTTTGATTCTGATTTCCAGCATTCTAGGGTTTGTTGGGAAGAATCTTGAATATGCCAAGAAAAGGCGAACCACCATTGTTAAAGAATGAAGCTTTTCTTCATGAATTCTCAAAACTTCAAAAGTCTTTGATTTTCTTTGTATTTGTATGAACTTTCTTGAATATTGAATGAACTCCCCCTTTCATTTTTGATTCCCCTTAGAAATGGCTCGTTCTTGGGACCATTCCCCCCCGATTCCGTTATGGATATCATACTGGCAATCTGAGGGTCTATCGTAGAGAGAGGTCCATGGTTGATGCTCACCCTGGATGATGTAAGCAAGCAGTTGAGAGGTTATGATCGAACTCGTCTATTCTTCCAATACCACGATTCCACAAGAATAGATAGGATTGAGTCTGGTTCGCTGACATTATAGTTTTTGAGGATAGAATTTGAGATGATGGAGCATATCGATCTGTTCTACCCGGCCTCCTATCGCGAAATGCGTGAGCGCTTGAGAGGTACGGCTCCCTCCTCGGCCTTATGAAATGACGAGGAGGGGAATCTCCCTTCCCCATCCTAAATCAGCCATTGACGAGGTTACTAACTTTGTCTCCTCGTCTTTATGCAGATATGACGGAAAGAGAAGGAGAACCCTCCTCGTCTACTCAAATAGTTGACGCTTTCATGGAAGATGCACAAGTTGATGGCCGCCTGGCCCGAAGAAGAGGAGGCCGAGGAAAAGGAGGCCTAGGATTAGGAAAGCGACAAGAGAGGACCCCAAGAGCCGGGGATCCCATGTTGGAAAAGATGTACTCCAAATACGGGGTAAACAAAGCTGAGTACAGGCTAACTTATATGGGTCATATGGAGCTTAAGACGAAGAAGGAGGAGGAGAACTTTTATTATAACCAAGACTATGTCCATTTTTACTTCAAACAGTTTCAACAGGGACTTCGTCTTCCCTTGGATCCCTTCATCTGTGAATTTTTGGACGATGTGAGGGCGGTGCAGCCCATGCTAGGAGCTAATGGTGCCCGGGTTCTCGTCAGCTTCATTATCCTCTGCCGTAGCTTAGGGTATGAGCCGACCATGGGAGCTTTTCGACATTTCTACAATGTTCAATATGTCAAGGAAAGTTGGCTCCTCGTCATTAGGAGTGCATCCAAAAAACCGAAGCTGCTCCTCCCTATGTCTAGCAAAGTTGCGGTGGGATAACCATGTCATAAGGGTTGAGAGCCGCCAAGGATGGGAGTTCCAATCTCCTTGTAAGGATCCAACTTCGTCATTTCCCGTCCAACAATATGAATGGACCAAGGCTTTAATCAAACGCTTAGAAGAATTTGCCGAGGTGGGGGTCCTTGATTAGTCGGTGGTAGAATCTTCAGACCATTATTATATTCAGGCGGGTCGATGCGGGGAAGAAGGATGGGGTATCTCCCCTTGTCACCGTAAAGAGGGGAGACGCTTTAATAGTAGACGATTCACCCACTTTGGTATTTCACGAGGATTGCACTAGGTGCAAGGCGAACGTCCGGGACCGGTGTCTGGATGAGGCAGAGACATAGTTGGATGTAAATATTTAACTCTTGGTACTTAGTTATTTTTGGATGTTCCTTCTTACGCTCGTACTTAACCATTTCTTCCTTGTCCTTACAGTTAACAGTAGGAAGAAGCAATCATTGCCATGGATAGACTTAATCCCCAGGAGCTGATAAAGAGGAAGAGGAAATTAAGCAAGAAGTTTGCTTTGGTGGAGAGGAGGGAAGAAGCCAATGCCCGCAACTTGGTGCTTAATGTTCAGGGTGACCAACCCCTTCCCCTTAAACTACATAGGGAGGTAAATGCCGAGGAAGCGGCGACTGAGGAACAAACCAACCCATCAACTATAGAGGGGCATAGCCTCCATGTTGATGCGAGGAAGTGGAAGCAGAGGTGACCAACCTCGTACCTCGGCACTACTGGCTCCCGAGAGAGCTCGAGGGCTAGCGCCGAGGAGCTGCGGCCAAGAAAGCAAATGTTGGGGAGGCTTCCCAATCCACAGTGCTCCTCCCTTGACCATCCAAACCGCCAAGACTCGGGCGATGCGAAGAAGCTTGCTCGGCTCATGGTGGAAAACGTCCCTCGTACGAAGGGCCTTCTGTGCTAGACGGGAAGAGTTACATGATGAAGTTAGGCCGAGCTCCCATCGAAAGGGCCTTGGGACGAGGACGTGTACGACACCCTGGTAAAGGGAAGGCCAGTAGGGACCATCTGCTCTGTCGTAAGGGTCTCATGTTGGCTGAGGTAGTGATCTCGTACTTTTGACTTCGTTGTTTTTACTTGTGATTGCTCATAGTTAAAACACGAGTTTTCCTTGCAGCAAGCTAGCATTGCGGCCTATGAGGATGTCTTGGCCAAGGCCCAAGAAAAGCGAGTGGTTGAGGCCAAGGCGCTCGAAGGTGAGTGAAGCCGAGGCGGGCGACTTGGCGAACTCTTGAAGGCGAGGAGGCCGAGCTCGAAGGCTGCTCGGAGCCAAGGTTGAGGCCGAAGTAAAGAGAGCCGAGGAAGCTCGTGCTCGAGGCCAAGGACGCCGGAGATAAAGCCGAGGAACAACTCCGGCTGAAAAATCTTTGAGGTGGAAGAGGCAAAGAGGGCTAAGGCCGGGGTCGAACTAGGGCGAGGAAGCGAAGCCAAATGCCGAGGGTTCGAGGCTACTCTTCTGCTAGGGAAGAGGAGGCATTACCGTTTTAAAGAGAGCCGGGCCTTTAAGGATGCCATGCGACCAGCTCGGCCTTCCAAGATGCCGTGAATGATCAAACGGCCACCATGTTCGAGGACGGGTACCTACGCCTTGCTCGGAGCATCTGGCGACCCCTCCACCGGCTTAGATATTAACAAAGTAGCCATGTTGATCTGCCGGGATCGGTATAGCGAGGAGGTTAGGGCTCTCCATCACACTGGTGCCCTTCTCGGTAGTAACTTGGAAATAATGGCCGCTAAGGATGCTAGGGCTGCGAGAGAAGTGTGGAAGCCGGCCTCCGTTGTTCTCGGCAATCTTAAGGCCTTGGTGGAGGCGATCCGAGATGAGGAGGAGCTTGAGGCGGGAAGCCGAGGTGGGAAGAGAGGCGAGGAGACTAACTCTCGGCGATCAAACCGATCTTCCTCCCCCTGGCACTATCACAGAAAACTGGCTCGAAAAGCCTTTTGACGACGGGCAGCAATCTTAGGATAGTTTTCCAATTTTTTACTTGTGTAATAGATGGTAGGGTTTGTATTTTTCTTTGAATATCAATGAAAAATCCCTTTGTCATGATTCGTGTTATTTCAATGACTTGCTTATATTTTTGTATGCTAGGCAAGGGCACTAGACTTAAGAATGTGGGATCCAAGGAGGGTTCCTTGCTCCCTAATTGTTGAGCAAGTGGTTAGGCCGAGGAAGGACTCCTCGGCTTTAACTATACTCTTAAGTTATTTAGGCCGAGGAAGGTTTCCTTGGCTTTAAATGTGTTGTAATCCTGAATCAAGGTGGACCCTTGGTAGGACGTTTGTTAAGCCATCAGGCCGAGGAAAATCCTCGGTCTTGGTTGTTATGTTTGTAATGTTTGTAATCCTGAATCAAGGTGGACCCTTGATAGGATGGTAAGTCATTAGGCCAAGGAGGACCTTTGGTCTTGACTGTTGGTAATCCTGAATCAAGGTGGACCCTTGACAGGATGTGTTGTAAGCCGTCGGGCGAGGAGGACCCTTGGTCTTGGGCATTGGTATCCTGAAATAAGGTGGACCCTTGACAGGATGTGTTGTAAGCCATCAGGCCAAGGAGGACCCTTGGTCTTGGCTGTTGGTATCCTGAATCAAGGTGGACCCTTGACAGGATGTGTTGTAAGCCATCGAGGCGAGGAGGACCCTTGGTCTTGGGGCATTGGTATCTGAATCAAGGTGGACCCTTGGACAGGATGTGTTGTAAGCCATCGAGCCGGAGGACCCTTGGTCTTGGGTACATTGGTATCTGAAACAAGGTGGACCCTTGACGGGATGTGTTGTAAGCCATCGAGGCGAGAGGACCCTTGGTCTTGGGCATTGGTATCTGAATCAAGGTGGACCCTTGACGGGATGTGTTGTAAGCCATCGGGCCAAGGAGGACCCTTGGTCTTGGGCAGTATCCTAAATCAAGGTGGACCCTTGACGGGATGTGTTGTAAGCCATCGGGCGAGGAGGACCCTTGGTCTTAGTGTTGGTATCTGAATCAAGGTGGACCCTTGACGGGATGTGTGGTTTAGAAGAGTCGGGGATAAAGTCCTCGTCTCTGGTGTACTGTGTGAAGAGTTGATAGTTGCTTTGCGCGTTGGAAGAAAGCTGCTTTCGTAAAACTTGAAATGCGATTACATCGAGCTGCAATCCTATCAACTAACTAACAAAAATAAAAGACGAAAATAAGGAACTAATCTCTTGTAAAATAAACTAGACTAGTGATAATATTTTCTAAGGTTGTCGGAGTGCCGGGGATGCTTGAGGTCCTTCCCCTCCTTGGTCTTCAATCTGTAGGTCCCTTCTCGAATGACTTGAGTGATGATATAAGGACCTTCCCAATTTGGGGAGAGCTTGTTACATTACGCCTTCCGACCCGGTAGCTTCAATTTTTCTAACTACCCGATCGCCTACTTGGAATACTCTTCGATGACCCTCTTGTCGTGATACGCCTTGGTCCTTTGCTTGTAATTCACCATCCTCATACGTGCGGCTAGTCGTTTCTCATCTATCGGGTCCAGTCTAGGAGCCTATTGACCTTGTTGACTTGCTCATCATAATGGGAATTTCTCACGGTAGGGATGGCCATCTCTGCTGGTGCCGTAGCCTCGGAACCGAAGGTTAGTGCGAATGGGGTTTCCCGGTTGGCCCCGGGTGGTTGTGCGAACAACCCGTAAGGCTAGGGAAGTTCGTCCCGACCATCTACCCTCGCGTCCCTCAAGGTTCTTGGTGAGGGCGGTTAGGACCGGTTTGTTTCTTTGCTTCAGCTTGGCCATTTGCCTTGTGGTGCGCTAGCGAAGATTTTGCATGGCGGACTTTTACCCTTCCCAATTCTGTAGTGAATGTTGTGGAGAATTGCAGTCCATGATCAGAGACAATTGTATGTGGAAGGCCGAATCTGCACCAGATGTTATCATGGACAAAATTGATCGCGTTCTCTTCCGTTATCTTGGATAATGCCTTGGCTTCTATCCACTTGGAGAAGTAATCAACAACTACTATCACGTACTTGCAATTACCACGGGCGAGAGGGAAGGGTCCAATGATGTCGATCCCCCACATATCAAATGGCCACGTAGGTATTACAAGTGTTTGCTCAACTGCTGGTAGTCTAGGAATGTCAGCGAATCTTTGGCATTTGTCGCATTTTCTAACATAGGCGTGTGCGTCTTCCCTTAGGTTTGGCCAGTAGTAACCTCGCGATATGATCTTGTCAGCTAAGGTTCTGGCCCCCGGGTGTCCGCCACAAACGCCTTCATGTACTTCTGCCAAGAGGTTCTGAATTTCCTTGGGATAGACACACCTTAGCAGGGGATTTGTGAAAGATCTTCGGTAGAGGACTCCTCTTATAACCACGAACCTTGGAGACCTCTTCTTGATGAGTTTAGCTTGAGCTTCATCTTCAGGGAGTTTCTCCTTCTCAATGTAGTCAATGTAGTCATCGATCCAGCATCTATCCTCTCCATCTAAGAGCATGACTTGTAGTCTTTCGTATGCAGGTTCCTCGGCATAAACTACATATGGACTGGTCTTAGACACATCCATGGTTGCCAGCTTGGAAAGGACGTCTGCGACTTGGTTATCTTCCCTGCCAATTTGTTTGAGCTCGAAAAATTCCATCTTCTTTGTCATATCTAGGACCAGGTCTCTATACTTGGCAAGAGTGGGGTCTTGGGCATTATACTCTCCCTTTACTTGTTTGACAACGAGTTGGGAGTCGCAGAAAGCCGCCACCTTAGTCGCTCCATAGAAGGATGCTAATTCAATGCCAAATATTAGAGCTTCATATTCCGCTTGATTATTGGAGGCAAGGAACTTGAAACGGATGGCGTCTTGCGTAGTATATTCTCCTTCTGGGCTTGCCAGTACAATTTCAGCTCCGCTTCTTTCCTTTGTGGCTGATCCGTCCGTATACAGGATCCAACAGTTGGGTGGGAGTTCAATGGGAGAGTGTAAGTGCTCCAATTTGAGCTTGTTAGCATTTTCGTTAGAAAATTAACGAAAGTTATAACATTACTAACATTCCTAACATTCCTAACTTTTCTAACAAAGTAAGGGTAAAATGGGCATTGCCATTTAAAGTTAAACCAAGAAAAGAATCTCAATAAGCAAAAGAAATTGGAAAAATCCGAATTAAGAAAGTTGAAAAACAGCAATCAGTTTGAATTTTACGAAAATATTCCTCTGTCCAACGGCCTACCATGCAGATGAAAAGTGCACGCGTCGAACCCTATCCGCGCGGATCTGATTGCCTCTCACAGGGGCCTATAAATTGAACCCTCCTCTCTCAGTTTACACAAGACATTTTACACACAGAAGCTGTATTTTGGCAAAAAATAGAGAGAAAACAGTGGGAATCCTTAGATTGCCACCATTTTCTCTTGAACCTTTCCCAATTTCACTTCAACCATTCTCAAATCACTCTTAAACACACCAAGCTCAAGCTTAAAACACTACTCAAAGATTAGGGAGAAAACATAGAGGACTTAAGTGTTATCTACTTGTTTTCTCTTTAATCAACTCTATCATCAAACCCTAAACACATTCAAGCCTTGAATCCACCCAAACACAAATCCAAAACACCAAATCTTGATACTCCTCAAGTCAAACACCAAATCTTGATACTCCTCAAGTCAAATTCCAAGCCTAGGAAGATAGGGTGTCACCATTGGTAAAGCCCTCCTTCTCTAAACCCTAAAATTCCCTTTTAACCTCTTGTTCATCTTGTTCTTCTTATTTTGGTTTGCTTTATGTCTAATTTAACTTAAGTCTTGACCTAAGATGGTCATCTTGAAGTTCATCTTCATGAATGACCATCTCAAATGGTCCAAATTTTAAATCTCTAGTTGATTTGTCTCTTTAATTTCATCTCTACAAAATATCCCCTTTCCCTTTGCAAAGGACATGTTTAAACCCCATAAAATTCCCCAAGGATGACTTGAATATGATAACCACTTAACACAAAGTAGTGGAATCAAGTCTAGGGATGAAAATGGGGTGAACATAGATGCAAATCCCCCAAAAATCACATTTTCCCTCAAGAACATCTTGCTGTCCAGTAGCATTGTTCTGAGACCTCAGTCCATTTTCTTATTTTTTGGACATACAGAAACTTGGAATTTGGTGTTGACTACAAAATACTTTTTGTAGCCAACATCCAGTTCTTTCCAGAAATATTTTTACTTTATTTTTTGCGTGAGTAAAACTCCATTTTTCAAATTTCCTTTTAGAGGCTAGTTCATCAGTTTCTGGAAATCCAGATTTCATATCTGAGATTTCCAGAAGGTTTTTATCCCTCAAATCTTCTCCAAAATGGAAAATTCTTTTGTAGAAACCTTATTTAAGGTGTTTTGAACATTTTTCATTCTTGGACTTTTCCCATATTGTGGAGTTTTCAAGCCCTAAAGTCCATTTCAAAGTCAAGGGTCAACTGCCTTTTTCATTCTGGCAGAAATGGTTTTCAACTTCCAAAAATCTTTTGAGTTCCAAATCTCAACCCAAAAATCATCCAAAAAATCATGGGATCAGTTTAAAGCCTAAAAAAGAGTTCCCAATTTTTACTTTCCTCAGTTTCAACGTATTTTGGCCAAAACACACACACACACACACACACACACACACACACACACACACACACACACACACACACACAACAAAGGATTTTGAATGTTTGGAAGACTCGTTTTTACGAGGCATTCCGGGTGCACACTAACGTCCTTCCCGGCGTGTAACGTGACCTCCGAACCCAAATCTCTAATCTCGGGCATTTTTCAAAGTTTTGGCCCTTAAAACAAAAATGGTGTGGCGACTCCGTTTGATTTCAAAAAAAAATCGGGTACATCACAGTGGCGACTCCGCTGGGGATAATCAAGCTTTTTCTAAAAAAAAAATGATATTTGGTATATTGATGGAAACCATTAAACTTCCCGTTATCGCCTCCTAACACGAGTCGGGGATAAATTGTGGTTTAACAATCCCACGTACCGGTATCATCGTTTTCAAAAAAAAGAAAAGCTTTTGAGGGTCAAGCTTCCGTCCCGGCTTTAAAAATCATTTGTTGTGTGTGTTGATTTTTGCACATTTTTGTGTTGTTTTGGCCGCCTCGGAAAAAGTCAAAATTTTGACTGTCGGAATCATGTCCCTAACTGTCGGAATTTTTGTGCTTATGTGCTTATGTGCTCATTTCAAAAAAAAAATTCAAAAAAAAAAAAGAAAATTTTCAAAAAAAAATCATGCATCAATATTTTTAAGACACATGAAAAATTTCTATTTTACTCAGAAAAAGAAGATAGACTGCTTGCACACTACGCGCACGTGACCTTACACTGCACACTACGTCCCTAACCCGAGGAAATCCTTGTCGCGGCCCGTTTGGTCTTATTACGCCTCTCGGTGCAAGCACAGGACTACCCAAAAATTCCATGGAGCCTCGTGTCGACCATGCACTTGTCCGTGACACACTTTGTCCGAGACCCGGTTGGTTTTTAGTCTGGTTTGTGTCATGCCCTGTCTGTGTATAGACCTTTCCTTTCAAGCCTTTGTCGGCATACCGACTCAATATCTTTCGGGGACCCTAATCAGTCGAACATCTGCCGGTTTTCCGCCGCAGACTTTGACCAAGATATTGACCGGCGCCTTGACTTCGGCTCTGACTGGCACAAATTATACACTGACTCCCAGCATTGACACTGAGTCATCAAGGATTAATGATTATTCCATGCCTAATTATGGCCTAACTGACGACGAGTCAAGATCAATCGTGGACATTTATCAGTCCAAATCGTGCCGACTTTTCGTCGAGCCCTCGGACATGATCTTGACTTTGACGTCAGCTTTGTCCGTAATTTACATCGAATGCTCGTTAAGACTCGATTACCCGCCAGACTTTTAGGATCGTTTTTCTTTCGGTCGGTGGGACCCGCTTGCCCTATAGGACCCTCGCCCGGGGCTGTCCACCCTGGGAGGTCGAAATACGGGTGGAATACGAGGGGCTTATAGACGTAGTGACGGGGCCCGGCGATCCGAGATCCCAGTAGTTTGCGAAAAAGAAGAGCAATCTTTTCCAACCGATTAGGTTAATAAGACATGTTTTAAGTAAACGTGAACAAATAACTGCTTGTTGCATGAGCCCAAAGCCCAAACACCTGTCCTCCTTCAATTCCCAAACATCGAACCCTCGTGCCTTTTTCCCCCATGACTCCTCATAAAGCTTGGTTTCGGGCGCGGGTCACCGTTTGATCAGGTTGGGAAGAGTCGAGCGCATCATCGGCTTCGCCGTTTGTTAGACTCCGGGTTTGAGAATGTACGCATCGGCCGTAATGATGGGGATAACGTCACTCCGCCTCCGGGACCCTCGGGACGAACGGCGGTGGAATCGGTTAGCGAACGAGATGAGGTTGCAACGGGAAGCACAAAGCTGAATAGCCTTATGGAGGCTATCAAAAGCCATGGTCTGGCCGCCAGCCTCAATCCTGATGGCACCTTCACCGTGGAAGAAGACGAGGATGCCAATCCCACTCTCAGTCGCCACGATTACTCGAGGATGCCACCACCCACCTCCTACGGTACCACTACCGAGCCCATGATCCTCGATCTTGGTCGGCCGGCCCCCAGCTTCAGACCACTGGATCCACGCAGCCCGACGGCATAAATCAGTTCACAGTTCCTCAGTGGGGACAAAGCCAGTACGGAATGTCTTCTCATGGTTGGGGTTATCTCGGAATGCCACAGCTAATTGGGATCCCGCCACAGTTTGGGACCGATCAATCCGGACCTTCGCAGCAGGTTGAGGGCCACAACAACGGTTCGGCATGCCTCAGCGGCCGTCGAAGCCCCTCCTCAGAATGATGCTAGCTCAGCTGCTCCTCCCACAGCTTTCACAAACCCATTTCTCACTCAGGGTTCGATGGGTTACCAAACCTCCATCCCAGTTTCATCAGAATCATCAGGACCGCAGTACCCCCCGGGTTATACACCATTGCCTCAGCCAGCCATGCAATTCAACAGTCAGGGACAGCAGCCCGCACTCAAGCCTACTTACGGGCCTCATCCCGGAAATCCAAGCTATCCAGCTACCTTAGATCTGCCTCCATCTTCTCTGCCGATTGGAAGCCAACAGCAAGTCGCTGGGTTCTATCCCTTTGCCCAAGCTCCTACCTACACTCCTCAGGGTAATTTGGGCCAAGGACAGGTTTTCACCTATGCTCCGGGATATGGTATTCCTTCCACAAATGCACCACCAACAGCTAGTCCTCTTCCTGGCTCAAATATCGGCTCAGGCATTCCCGCTCCACCTTTGGATCCCCAATTGGCTTGGTTCATGGAGCAACACAAGGAAATGAAAGCGCAGATCGCTGAATTGACCGTCAAAAGGAACACTGCTCTTCGGCCTACAGATCCCGACTCAATTGTACCCCTGCCTCACAAGTTCGTGATGCCCAATCTCGAACTGTTTGATGGAAGTGCATGCCCTAAAACTCACTTGGACACCTACACTTTGGCAATGAAAGCTAAGGGATGCACAAACCAGCAGTTGGCTGACTACTTGATCTCTCTTTGAAGTCGGGGGCTTTGAAATGGTTTTTCCGATTGCGGCTGAAGCTAGGGCTACTTGGGAGCAGTTACCGGTACTTTCACGAGATAAGTATAAAGCCAACTTGGAATGGGAAACAAACGAGTTGACTGCAGGACAACGTGCAGCGCCACGATGAGAATATTGGGGATTTCTATAAAAGGTGGAACTTAAAGCTCGGTGAAATGGCCATTCCTCCCTCGACGAAGAGCGGTTAGACATCTTTCGGTCATGTTTGAAGCCGCATTTGAGAGCTTCCCTCGGTCACTTCCCCTACGGCCGACTTGCGTGCAATGGTTAGTCGGGGCTAAGTTCGAAAAGGCTTACAATCGGCGGCCATTGCTCCACCTTCTACGGATACCGGGTTTCTTCCACCTCCAACTCGGCTCCCCTTGCCCAACCAAAAGGTAAAGAAGTGATTAGCTATGCGGAGACGGGGCTGTAACAATGCCACTTCCTTTGTTCCCAAGAAACTTTGATGCATCCGAGATCCGGCTCCAAGGCTTGAGAAACTTTGGGATGCCTTTGAGTGATATCTTCGGAGGTTTGGTGAGAGAAGGTTTGCTCGGCCTTTGGAAAATTATCGGCCTAGAAACCCCAATGCTCCTTCGGATACCTCCAAGCATTGTGCCTTTCATCGATACCATGGGCACTGACGGATGATTGCGTCCCCACTGAAAAAGGCAATCCAAAGTTTGATTGAACAAGGGAGGTTAGAGGTGCCTGAAGGGCCCAATACTATCAGTAACCCATTCCCTAGAAACAACAACCCGAATGTCAACATGATCGAGTTTGGTGATCCAAGACTTGTGGGCATAATGGAATTCGACTCACCCCTTTGTAAGGTCGGTGGACCGACCATCGCAGATGATGAAAATGGTTGGATTAAGCAAGAGATTGCCAAAGAAATCCTGATGGAAAGATCTGCAATAGCCCCCATCTCCAGCGTCGAAGAGTAGATGCATGGACCAACAACAAAGAGCGGCTAGACTAGGGGCTACCTATCTTTAAAATAGTCTTTTAAGTCAACCTTCGTAGGTTCTAGTACTTTTCTTTCACCTAAGTCCTTCCTGGACATTTGTCGTTGTAGTCCATTTTGGACATAGTAGTTAAATGTCCAACTTTTAATATAAGTCTTTTTTTTCTTTTCTTGCTAGACTCGAGACATCACTTGCACACCCACGTTACACTTAATTGAAATGGTTTTATTCTAGATGATCACTTGTGCTGCTCAACCACTAATTCTTTGAAATGATTAATATTTAAATTAATCGGAGTGAGAAAATCAATTGATATCCTTCCCAAATTGGGGCTTACCAACTCCCCATCTTGCATCTCATATGCTCACATCCCTTTCATCATCATCCTCTCGTTGCTCGATGAATTTGCATGGATCTTTTCTCATATAAAGCTTAAGTAAGCAATGAAGACTTAATCTCGTTTAGGTCATCCAGTAGAGATTGCGGTTGAAGCCTTTCACCCATAGGAAAGCCATTACCTCACCCTCACCAAGTAATACCTTTCATTTCAAGATCGGCGTGTTTTGAAGCCCTGTTAGCCATCACATTTGCTCCTTACTGAGAGAAGTCCAAGAAGTTAGCTTCGAGAGTCAAAATATCTCAAGCCATGAAGGAAGGACAAAAATAATCCTCAACGTCTCAGGAGGCTCTTCAAAAAAAAAAAAGAAAGAGAAAAGTTCAAGCAAAAAAAAAGAAAGAAATAGAAAAGTTCAAGCAAGAACTTAAAAAAAAAAAAAAAAAAAAAAAAAAAAGAAGGGTGTCGATCCTCACAATTCAGCAAGAGTCCCCGACTTCTCAAGAAGCTCTCCAATGATCAAAAAGGAGCCTAAATTCTCGCAAGTTCGCAAAAAGTTCTCGATAGCTTGGACTTCCTCTCACCATTAACTTAAATCAATCCCAAGCCATCCTCTCGATTTTAGAGGATATTCCCATTCATAAATCAATCCTGACCATCCTCTCGATTTTAGAGGATATTTCCATTACCTTAAATCAATCCCAAGCCATCCTCTCGATTTTAGAGGATATTCCCATTTCCGCGACCAACCCCAAGCCATCCTCTCGCTTTTAGAGGATATTCCCATTACCATCGCCTTTGGCCAAAGTCAAAATTTGACCTCTCATTCTTAGAGGCAATCAATCTTCCCCACCATAGATTTCCCAAACACATCCCTGCAAGCCAACCTCTCATCTTTAGAGGTTCAGTCAGCAAAAGGCCCAGCCGGCCTCTCACTTTAAGAGGTCATAACTTCCAAAATTACCCGATGGCCGATCGAAGCCCGGAAACCCAGCTGCAATTCCTATCGGATAGCAATTTCATTGTAAAATCTAAATCAAATTAATGGTTCATTGCTTGCTTAAATTGGAATCTAATCCATTTTGGCTCAAAATTACCAACCAAAGATTGTGCAAATTCAAATTTGATTCATGTGAGCATAATTCATTTCTACTCCACAAACACTTGTCGTGGATGTCCCACAGGGCTTCGCATCAGGTGTCTTTCATGGACACTCTAAGGGGATATGTTATTCGAATCTCCAATCCTCAAATTCCCAAAAGAACCTCAAAGTCTTGAATTTTCACACTCATTCTCTCTTCATTCGGGATAGACCCGAACTACGGCGACCTGAGCTCTTCATAATGAAGGGAACGTAGGCAACCAGAAATGGTCCGGTCAAAATCACAAACAAATCTCAAAAAAAAAATCCGGTCTCATCAAAGATCGTCCCTATACACTTTCCGCCCTTCCGAGCTTGATTCTCGATATCAGTTGGTTTTCTCCTTGTGATTAATCAAAATATTTGTTCATATCAGATTTAGGAGTTGAATAACCCGAACATTAACAAAGGGTTTTAAGCAGCCTTGTGATCATCATGAATAAGACAAGTTTTCAAGTGTCTCGACAAGTCTTCTCTTTCTACATCATAGGAAAATAGAGCCAAACACTGTCTTTCTGTCAGCAGGGGCTTCCATACACTTTTCCACACCTTGTAATGCTTATACTCTCTCAAAAGAGTCAAACCTAAAGCGAGTGTGTATACACAAAATCGGGATTCATTCCCACTTTTCGAAAGATGTGCCCCTGCACGTAAACATTTCTGAGTCTTGTCCATTGACTGGTTGACTAAGATCTGAAAAGATGGGTGCCTCCTTGGTCACATGATGACTCTGTCTGCAATAGGGCTCACACGAGTTTCTTCACGCTGGGGCTTGCTAAGCGGTTCTCCCAGGTTCTCCTGTATCAGCTCTTCAAGATGGGACTTCTATAGTCATCCTTGGGTCCACATTGCGTTCTTCACTACGAGATAGATTCGCCAAGTCACTTCTTCAAAATCCGGACTTTGCCTACTCAGGATCCGGGGGCTTTATCAAGCTGGTCCTTTGGACCCGAATTTTATCAAGTCGCAAGAAAGAATTTCAGCTTCAGAACCTGGTACATAGCAGCTTCCCGTAGTATCGGAATTTGAGATCTGGGTTTCTCCCGGCATTAGCAATTTCATCAAATCATTCTCCGGACAAGGTTTCGGCCAAAGTCACAGCTCACCCAAATGGAAGAAGCTTCAACGTGCCCTAGAGCCTGTCAGCATCAGCTTCAAATGACCAAGAATGAGAGGAAAAATTTCAACCAAGACCCGGGATCCGAATCCAATTTCATCAAAATTGAGGTCCATGTGATACTGCTAACAAAACCTCACCAACAACCGCTGTTTAAATCGCGATCAAGGGTTCTCATCCCCCACGTGCTCAAAATTTGTTCCAAACAGTCTCCAGACACATACATCACCATGCATCCCCACAAAAATCTCCCAAGGGCTCATGTAGCATGCACAAAACTTGAATCAATAGGAAAAATCCTAAGTGATTGAAAATCATAAATCGTAATTTCCCTGCCAAAAAGCGTAGGCTAAGTGCATCTTCGAAGGCAAGTAAATGCATCATCTCATAATCATTTTTGGCTCTATGCATGCATCTGTCATCATGAATGTCATATATGCATCTTCCTCTTCACTAACGAATGCAGGAATTCAAACGTGAAATCAAATCCCCCTTTTCGGCAAGGATGATCTTCACTAAAGACGACCTCCAATGTCCACAATTGGGTGAAGACAGCCTCCAGCATCTACAGTTTGGCAAAGACAAGCTCCGGCGTCTGCAACTTGCTAAAGACGACCTCCAATGGATGAAAACAGCCCCCAATGAAGACCACCTCCAGTGTCTACCGTTCGGTCAGAGACGCCAAGTTCTCAAATACAAATAGGTCAGGGACACCAAGTTCTCCAAATGCAAGTCGGCCAGAGACGCCAAATTCTCAAATACAGTTCGGTCAGGGACGCCAAGTTCTCAAATACAAATCGGTCAGAGACGCCAAGTTCTCAAATGCAAATCGGTCAGAGATGCCAAGTGCTCAAAATATAAATCGGTCAGAGACGCCAAGTTCTCAAATGCAAATCGGTCAGAGACGCCAAGTTCTCAAATACAAATCGGTCAGAGACGCCAAGTTCTCAAATACAGTTCGGTCAGGGACGCCAAGTTCTCAAATGCAAATCGGTCAGAGAGTTCTCAAATACAAATCGGTCAGAGACGCCAAGTTCTCAAATACAGTACGGTCAGGGACGCCAAGTTCTCAAATGCAAATCGGTCAGAGACGCCAAGTTCTCAAATACAATTCGGTCAGAGATGCCAAGTTCTCAAAATACAAATCGGTCAGAGACACAAAGTTCTCAAAAGCAAGAAGTCCCAATGTGAAGACAAGCTCAACAACTTCTACAAGGTTGACGATCACCAGCAAGATGCAAACTCAAACTCCTCCTTCAGGTCAAAATGCCTCCAAAGACAGCAAATCGTCAGCAGGAACCGCAACCCAACAACTCTTCATCAACATCAGCCGAAGCCTCAGTCCTTCTGGCAGCTACAGGTAAGCACAGCACAGGTATGAAAGCATATCTTAGTCAACTACTTTTCTAAAAGAACATTATCATCAAATCTTAGGGTGACTTCCCAAAAATAGTCAAGTCTTAGGGCGACTTCCCAAAAATAGTCAAGTCTTAGGGTGACTTCCCAAAAATAGTCAAACCTTAGGGCGACTTCCCAAAAAACAGTCAAACCTCGGGTGAATCCCAAATACCGTCAAACCATCCCCAGCAGTTTTCAAACTACGTCCAGGCTTGATTCCCACTCAGGATACGTAGGCAGCCTACCCTAGGTCCAGCCGCTTGACCAACACGGTCACCCTTTTTCCCCGATAATCATCATAAACTCTAATCTTCCCCTGCGAGAATGCCCTCAAACAGTCTCCCTCAACCCCGACTTAGGATCATACTCCTGAACTAGGTCCCCATTTAGGTTCATACTCCTGAACTGAAACCCCGACTTAGGATCATACTCCTGAACTAGGTCCCCATTTAGGTTCATACTCCTGAACTAAGTCCCCATTTAGATTCATACTCCTGAACTAAACCTCGACTTAGAATCATACTCCTGAACTAAGTCCCCATTTAGATTCATACTCCTGAACTAAACCTCGACTTAGAATCATACTCCTGAACTAGGTCCCCATTTAGGTTCATACTCCTGAACAAAACCTCGACTTAGAATCATACTCCTGAACTAGGTCCCCATTTAGGTTCATACTCCTGAACAAAACCTCGATTTAGAATCATACTCCTGAACTAAGTCCCCATTTAGGTTCATATTCCTGAACTAAAATCCACCAAAGGACCATCCATCCCAAACCGTCAAAGGGAAATCATTTTGAATCAAGGTTCGAGGCACCTAAGACGCCATCTCCAAGGTTCGAGGCACCTAAGACGCCATCATCAGGGTTCAAGGCACCTAAGACTCCATCATTAAGGTTTGAGGCACCTAAAACTCTATCACACACAACACTAGGAAAAGCGATAAAATGCAATCATCCCCTAGTTCGACAAACCAAAACCATAGGGCGACTTCCCCAAAATATTCAAACCATAGGGCGACTTCCCAAAAATAGTCAGATCATAGGGTGACTTCCCAAAAATAGTTAGATCATAGGGCGACTTCCCCAAAATAGTCAAACCATAGGGTGACTTCCCAAAAATAGTCAGATCATAGGGCGACTTCCCAAAAATAGTCAGATCATAGGGTGACTTCCCCAAAATAGTCAAACCGTAGGGCGACTTCCCAAAAATAGTCAGATTATAGGGTGACTTCCCCAAAATAGTCAAACCATCGGATGACTTTCCAAAAATAGTCAAACCATAGGGTGACTTCCCAAAAATAGTCAGGTCATAGGGCGACTTCCCAAAAATAGTCAGATCATAGGGTGACTTCCCAAAAATAGTCAGATCATAGGGTGACTTCCCAAAAATAGTCGGATCATGGCGACTTCCCAAAATAGTCAAACCGTAGGGCGACTTCCCAAAAATAGTCAGATCATAGGGTGACTTCCCAAAAATAGTCAGATCATAGGGCGACTTCCCCAAAATAGTCAAACCATAGGGTGACTTCCCAAAAATAGTCAGATCATAGGGCGACTTTCCAAAAATAGTCAGATCATAGGGTGACTTCCCCAAAATAGTCAAACCGTAGGGCGACTTCCCAAAAATAGTCAGATCTTAGGGTGACTTCCCAAAAATAGTCAGATCATAGGGCGACTTCCCAAAAATAGTCAAACCTTAGGGCGACTTCCCAAAAATAGTCAAACCATAGGGCGACTTCCCAAAAATAGTCAAATCTTAGGGTCGACGACTAAAGATGGTCGAAAAACCCGAACTACGACTGGCTTGATTCCTCTTAAGGATACGTAGGTAGCCTATCATTAGGTTCAGCCATCAGACCAAAAAGGTCATCCCTATCCCCAGCAGAGCGGATAGCCATCAGACCGAAAATGGTCATTCTTATCCCCAGCAGAGCGGATAGCCCTCCGACCAAAATGGTCGTCTCCTATCCCCAGCAGAGTTTTCTTCTAGCAACCGACTACGGAACTCGCTCATCAGGTTCGAGGCACCTAAAACGCCATCATCTCCAAGGTCAAAGACCCGAACTACGGCTGGCTTGATTCCTCTCAAGGATACGTAGGTAGCCTATTAAATGGGTTCAGCCACTCGATCACTTGATCATCCTGCCAAATATGGAGCCTTACTCTTATCGACGACCCCGCTTCCTTCGAAAGAGCCGTTGCCGAGGGGCTACTGTAAGTGCTCCAATTTGAGCTTGTTAGCATTTTCGTTAGAAAATTAACGAAAGTTATAACATTACTAACATTCCTAACATTCCTAACTTTTCTAACAAAGTAAGGGTAAAATGGGCATTGCCATTTAAAGTTAAACCAAGAAAAGAATCTCAAAAATCAAAAGAAATTGGAAAAATCCGAATTAAGAAAGTTGAAAAACAGCAATCAGTTTGAATTTTCTGAAAATATTCCTCCTGTCCAACAGCCTACACTGTAGCAGATGAACAGTGCACGCGTCGAACCCTATCCGCGCGGATCTGATTGCCTCTCACAGGGGCCTATAAATTGAACCCTCCTCTCTCAGTTTACACAAGACATTTTACACACAGAAGCTGTATTTTGGCGAAAAATAGAGAGAAAACAGTGGGAATCCTTAGATTGCCACCATTTTCTCTTGAACCTTTCCCAATTTCATTTCAACCATTCTCAAATCACTCTTAAACACACCAAGCTCAAGCTTAAAACACTACTCAAGAGGAAGATTAGGGAGAAAACATAGAGGACTTAAGTGTTATCTACTTGTTTTCTCTTTAATCAACTCTATCATCAAACCCTAAACACATTCAAGCCTTGAATCCACCCAAACACAAATCCAAAACACCAAATCTTGATACTCCTCAAGTCAAACACCAAATCTTGATACTCCTCAAGTCAAATTCCAAGCCTAGGAAGATAGGGTGTCACCATTGGTAAAGCCCTCCTTCTCTAAACCCTAAAATTCCCTTTTAACCTCTTGATCATCTTGTTCTTCTTATTTTGGTTTGATTTATGTCTAATTTAACTTAAGTCTTGACCTAAGATGGTCATCTTGAAGTTCATCTTCATGAATGACCATCTCAAATGGTCCAAATTTTAAATCTCTAGTTGATTTGTCTCTTTAATTTCATCTCTACAAAATATCCCCTTTCCCTTTGCAAAGGACATGTTTAAACCCCATAAAATTCCCCAAGGATGACTTGAATATGATAACCACTTAACAGAAAGTAGTGGAATCAAGTCTAGGGATGAAAATGGGGTGAACATAGATGCAAATCCCCCAAAAATCACATTTTCCCTCAAGAACATCTTGCTGTCCAGTAGCATTGTTCTGAGACCTCAGTCCATTTTCTTATTTTTTGGACATACAGAAACTTGGAATTTGGTGTTGACTACAAAATACTTTTTGTAACCAACATCCAGTTCTTTCCAGAAATATTTTTACTTTATTTTTTGCGTGAGTAAAACTCCATTTTTCAAATTTCCTTTTAGAGGCTAGTTCATCAGTTTCTGGAAATCCAGATTTCATATCTGAGATTTCCAGAAGGTTTTTATCCCTCAAATCTTCTCCAAAATGGAAAATTCTTTCTTAGAAACCTTATTTAAGGTGTTTTGAACATTTTTCATTCTCGGACTTTTCCCAGATTGTGGAGTTTTCAAGCCCTAAAGTCCATTTCAAAGTCAATGGTCAACTGCCTTTTTCATTCTGGCAGAAATGGTTTTCAACTTCCAAAAATCTTTTGAGTTCCAAATCTCAACCCAAAAATCATCCAAAAATGTTTTGGCCCTTAAATCACACACACACACACACACACACACACACACACACACAACAAAGGATTTTGAATGTTTGGAAGACTCGTTTTTACGAGGCATTCCGGGTGCACACTAACGTCCTTCCCGGCGTGTAACGTGACCTCCGAACCCAAATCTCTAATCTCGGGCATTTTTCAAAGTTTTGGCCCTTAAAACAAAAATGACGTGGCGACTCCGTTTGATTTCAAAAAAAAATCGGGTACATCACAGAGAGTCTTTATCCTCTGGTGCGTTTTGCTTCCGAGAGGTGGGGAGATGATCACCCATAAAGGCAGTCTCGACCATGAAGTCAACCAAAGGCTGTGCCAGGAGGGTCTTCCTTGGTTGGTAAGCGATATCAAACTCCGTGAGAGCAATGGACCAATTAAGGAGACCTCCGGAGCCGTCCAACTTATGTAGTATCTTCTTCAATGGTTCATTTGTGTATACGGTGATAGGATGTGCAGAAAAATAGGCACGTAGTTTCCTCGATGCAATGACTAGTGCGTACGCTATCTTCTCCACATTGAAGTATCTGCTTTCCACGTCGGACAGTGCCTTTGAGACATAGTAGACAGGCTTTTGAATTCCTTCATCATTTCGAACTAGGACAGCTGCGACAGCATGATCAGTGGCCGCTAGGAAGACGTACAGCATCTCACCGGTAGTCGGACCGCTAAGCAAGGGAGGGGAACCCAAGTACTCCTTCAACCGAAGGAATGCTTCGGAGCATTCAGGAGTCCAGGAGAAGCTCTTGGTGCCCTTCAATACCTTGAAGAAGGGCAGTGACTTTTCAGCGGATTTGGCGATGAATCTTCCTAGGGCCGCGATTCTTCCATTAAGCCTTTGAACCTCCTTGATAGTGGTAGGTTCCTTCATGTCAACGAGCGCCTTGATTTTTTCGGGGTTTGCTTCAATCTCCCTTTGAGATACCATGAAGCCTAGGAATTTTCCAGCCGTTACTCCAAACACGCACTTGCTTGGATTTAGCTTCATGTTATTAGATCGGAGGTTGTGGATTGTCTCTTCTAGGTCCGGAGCGTGGCTGCCTTCCTTGGTCTTTATGACCATGTCATCAATATAAGCTTCCATGTTTCGACCTATCTGGCTTTCAAAAACTTGATTCACCATCCGTTGGTAAGTGGCGCCCGCGTTCTTGAGCCCAAAAGGCATCATGATGTAACAGTAATTCCCCACCGGTGTTTGGAAAGCCGTCTTCTCAATGTCCTCTTCCGCCATTTTTATCTGATGGTAGCCTGAATAGGCGTCTAGGAAGCTGAGAGTTTGGTGTCCCGAAATGGAGTCAACCAACTTGTCAATCCTGGGTAGAGGATAGCTGTCCTTGGGGCATTAGATCAGTAAAGTCTATGCACATACGCCATTTCCCATTTTGCTTCTTCACCATAACTACATTGGCCAACCAAACGGGGTACTTAACTTCACGAATTATTCCGGCGCTAAGTAATTTCTGCACTTCTTCTTTTATAGCTTCCTCCTTGTCCCTTGCGAAATTTCTCCTTGTCTGGGAGATAGTCTTCGCCAAAGGATCAACTTCTAGGCGGTGGAGGGCTACTTCTTCCTTGATCCCCCTCATGTCTTCGACTCTCCAAGCAAAGACGTCGAGACTTTTTAAGAGGGAGATGATTTTTCTTTCTCTTTCTGCGATAGGCTGGCCCCGAGCTTGATTTTCGTTCGGGATAGTCGGGATTAATGACCACCTCTTCCGGCTCATCTACGAGGCTTCATTTCGAGTCCGTCTCGAAATTCCGGGGATTCGATGATAATTTCTCCTGATTCTCCTCCCTTCGTTGTCGTTTACATTGAGACCTTCTTCTTCAATAACTTTATCAATGCGGGAGATCGTTCTTCTCCACGTCATGGTTGGCCCCCGAGTTCTGGCCATTGACGAGAATGGGATATTCCTCGAAAAAGGGCGGAACTATGCCTTGGTCATCCACAGTTTCTAGGACCATAGGCTCCTCCTCAGACATAGGTACAGAGAGAGATATGCCTTGGTCATCCACAGATTCTAGGACCATAGGCTCCTCCTCACTTTCTCATACCTCTCGGATATAGCTCATTCTAGAGCTAGTTTCAGTGGTCTTCTGCGATTTGGAGATCTTGATGTTCTCCTCAGGTGTATCTATCTCCACGCTTTTCGACTTCTTCCGGCTCTTGATAACATGCTCCAAGAAGTCTTTGGGGGTTGCCCTCACGCATCCAATGCCCGCACGAGTGGGAAACTTAACTCGTTGGTGAGGAAGGGAGGCTACCATCCCAAGTTTGGTTTGACTTATGCCTATGATTGCATGATAGTCACTAGTCAAATCCATGACTATAAAAGTGACAGTAGCTTTGGCTCGGAAGGGATGATCGCCGACTTCAAGCTCTAGTTCCACGGTCCCCTTTGCTCCAACCTTATGGTTGGTGAATCCTTCAAGCCTACCGTGATATGGTTCTAGTACAACGTCTTTCAATCCCATTTGTTGGAAGGCTGAACAGTACAGGAAGTCACGGGAGGCCCCCGTGTCAACAAGAAGTCTTTCGGATTCAACATTGTCAATTCGGCCCTTTATGACCAAGGGCTGTTCACGGGCTGCTCGGCTCCCAGCCAACTCATTAGGAGAAAAACTAATGACCTCTTCCGCTTTATGGATCCAAGCAGGAACATGGTATACTTTGCTTAGCTCGTGGATCTGGTCCCTTAGCTTTCTGGTGGAGGTCACCTCTTCACGGATCACATGCAGTTTAGCCCTAGGAGGCCTTCGATCTTCATCCTCACTCTTAGAATCATCTTCACTCTCCTCTTGCTTCCGCTTTCGCTTGCCGTCTTTCTTCATGACATAACGGTCTAGCTTTCCCTCGTCAACCCATTGTTGAATTATTTTCTTGAGGGCCCAACAGCCATCAGTGGTATGCCCGTTATCCTTATGAAAATCACAGTATTTGTTCATGTTGCGAGGAAATTTTGGCTTGTCAGTCAGCGGACGGGGTGGAGGAAGGTTTACCAACTGCGTGATTTCGGAGATGGGTTTTGTAAGGGGGGTAAATTCAAGCTTTTCAGTGCTCCTTGTTCTATTTTTCCCCTTGAAACCCTTGTCGTTCCCATTGTCATTCTGGTGGGCTTTAGCCGCCTCAGGTTCCGTCTTGTCAGCTCCCCTTTTCTTCGTTTTGTCTTCAGCCATGGAAATGGCATAAGCCACCTTGTATAACTCGGCCTTGGATTTAGGTTCCCGGGATGAGAGTTCATAAATGAGGGCGATTTTAACCGGAGTTAAAACGGACTATGACCTCCCTATCGGTGAGGCTCTCTTCAACAGTGCGCCATTTTTCGGAACACTGTTGTAATAGCTAAGGGTGGTCTCTCCCTTTCCTTGCTCAATGTTGGCCAAGTCAGCCAATCTCATCTTCCTCTTACCTGCAGTAGCAAAGTGGTCTAAGAACATTCTCCTCATGCCCCTCCAGCAATCGATGCAACCTTTCTTAAGCTCACGGAACCAGGTCAAAGTTGTTCCGGAGAAGGTGCTCGCGAAAGCTTTGCGGAAGCAAGTCATCAGCGGTAGTGAGGAGATTCATGGTTTGTTCAAAACTTTGCACATGGTCCTTGGCGTCTGTGGTTCCGTTATATTTCTCAAAATTCGGGATTTTGAGGTGAGGATTAGGAGGTGCAGCAGTTATCCTCAAGGAAAACGGACGGGTGGCCCAGTCATAGTCATCGTCATTGTATTTCTTTCCCATCTCCATGTCATCTAGCCTTTGCTTCAACAGCTCCCATTGTTTGGTCTCCTCTCCCTTGTCGCTGCTTGAGCGGGTGCTTCGTTGGGAGCTTCTGATTGATTTATCTTTGGTACGATTGTTCACCCTGCTGTGCTCCGCATCACGTCGGTGGCTGTCCCGTTTAGAGGGAGCTTTGTCACGCCTTAGTTCCAGGTCTTGACCGCCAAGTATCATCCTGTACGGCTCTGGTGTCCTCGGCCTTGCAAATTCTCGATGCCGAGGACGAGGAGAATCCGGTCGACGAGGTCGAGGAGAATTTGGTCGACGAGATCGAGGTGGCGTGGGATGCCTAGGTGCCATGACAAGACGAGCAGGGGATAGGCGTCTGTTCAAGCTGAGTCTCGTTCTTAGGTCCCTGGAATTTACTTCCTCTTCCCTAGGAGTTAAGTGGCTTCTCAGGTCGACCATTGTTGCTCACCTTGTTCCCTTACCAGGGGGTTGCCCATAGATGGCATAATGAATGGAGCCATGGAATGATCTGGGTCTAATTGCAAAAGAGCAACTTGTGTTTCATACATCCTTTGCAGTGTCTCCATTTGTTTATGTAACAAAGAGCGTCGGTCAACGGGTTGAGATCCTCCTGCTTGACCGGCATCGGCATTCTTTGTTTTCTTCCTTCCTCCTTGCTTTCCTCGAGCACGAGTAGGACGAGGAAGCTCAGCACCCTCTCCCTCGGCATTCGCCTGACCCATGGAACGAAGGGTCATGGCGAGGGGAGGAGGGGCATCTGGCTGAGGTAGAGGAGGAGGAGGAGGCAGCTCCTCGGCTCCAGTGTTCCCCCCATTCACTTGGGTTGGGTCCTCAGCCGTAACACTAGTAAACTGTCCGTCCATTGTAAGTCTAACAACAAATTACCAAGTAAAAATCTTCCAAAAATCACAATTTCAACAGATCCAGATTTATGGCCAAACGAAAGGCAAAATTTGACCACAAACAAACAGCCAATTGTGATTTTTCCAACAAAAACTTCAAGCCAAAACTGGGGCGGAATTTCACGCTAAAAACGCCTCCAACAGAATCTGGGCAAATTTCGGTTAAAATATGCAGATTTCGGCGGTTTCAAGAACAGAGCCCAAACGATCCAGAAATTCCGTTCAAAGAGAAAAAAAAAAAAATCCGGCAAGACAATTGGCTTATAGCGAGCGTTTTCCAGGCCAAACAGAGGGTGTTTGAGTCGATTTCCCGGCAATGGAACCAATTGATGATGCCAAAATCGTCAAAACAACCCAAATCCAAGCGATGATTGCTCCGATGATTGCAAGGCCTGAAAATAAGAGAAAACACGTAAACTAGGCCGGGGCGGATCAGGCTAAAGGCCCTCCGGCGTGAGAGTAAGTTCACGGTTTGTATATGAGAAAACAAATGGACAGAGTTTTCCCAAGGTAAAAAGTAACGTACCAAATAATGAGCCATGTGGCTTGTATTTATAGGGATGGATTGATAGAATCCATGTTGAAGTAAACTTGCACAGAGATAAGACATAATCCTAAGAGAATTATATCTGTTAAGGAGTCATTGTTTGACTTGAATTGGTGTTGTTGGTTACAATCCTGATTAAATCATGAATATATAATCCTTGCTGTATAAGGACTGTATAATATGCTAGCCGTAACGCCGAGGAACATGAATGTTCTACCTCGGCCTTGGCAAATAGACCGAGATAAATGATTCTGCTTCCTCGTCATTTGGAGATTGGTTGACACGGAGATGTGCCGGGGTAAATGATTTTGTTTCCTCGTCACAATGATGAAACGCCGAGGTAAGAACTTTTCTCTCCTCATCACTTGCGACATGACGGCCCAAGCATGACGTCCCAAGGCCGAGGCGCATGCTCCTCGACATATGAGGAAGGCCTTCCTCGGCCCTAATACTTGGGTGCTGAATTATGTTAAGGGCCCAATCCATTGAGGCCCAGCTCGGGCAAACCCATAGTCGTATCTCGGTTTATACTGTTCACAAGGTAATGACTTCCATATTAATACAAGTATTAATTGGGAATTCATCACATGGTTATTGAAGTTATAACTAGAGAAACTTACAACAAATAAAAACAACATTTTCCATCAATCTTCATCCTCCCATTTGCAATTTGTTCATCTTCTTTCTTTGGCCTTCTAGAAATCTATCCATGGTGATTTTTTCCAAGCATAGTGAGATTTGCTGGAGATTCTAGTGTATAAGAATAGTCTGGTCCGTCCGTTTTATCCTGGGAGGCGAACGTCCAAAACAACCTCAAGGACAACTTGGTGAGGGGACGAATTTGTCTTAAGAAGAGTGTGTCACACACGACTCGGACAACATCAAGACGATCAACCTATGGTTATTTCTTCTTGTTTTATGTTGTTCATTGTATCAACAAATATATTGTAATTTTTTTCTCTTTTGTGCTTTTGTAAAATTTTGTCTAACAATTATTTCCAACGTACAACATGTTCCAGCATTAAATAAAAGAGGAGGCTAAAAAGAATAGTGCATTTAATATTTCCAAAATATATTTGTTTCAGTTGAAGTATCTGAGATTATACAATAACAAACATCCTTGAAAGTTTTGCGTAGCTAGAAAAGTAAAATTTAACAACACAAAGAATCAGATGTGTGTAAAGATATGAGACACAATTGTGTACACAATCAATAAAGGTAACGGAAAATTAATTAACACAAAAAATTGAACAATTACCGATTCAACTTCAGCAAAAAAAGGTTCTAAACCAAAAAGTATTTCACTTATTAAAAGATCTAAATTACAAAATTAAAACCTATCTAATAAAATAACAAATAACTAAAATACTCAAGCAAGTTCTAACACGCTGAACAAATAATAGACTTCCTTCACAACCTAAAACATCAATCACAATAATGGATCTCACAAAATCTTTCTCTCTCAAATAAATCATTGAAATACGTAAGTCTTCTTGTTGTTGTATGATCTTCTTATATAAACAGCAAAACGAGAATCCTTCATAACAATCTCTTCATTGATTTATGAGAAGTAACCTAAAATAAACAAAAGAGGTGACACTAAAAGAAACACAAATCAATTAGTATTGTTAGTCTCCTAAAAATTAGCTATCAAGATAATATTTATGCTAATAAAAAGATATGAATTAATTAAACAATATCCTACCAAAAATAAATCTAAATCTTTACAAGAAAGTCTAAAATCTTATGTACCATAAAAAGCTCCACACGAATTAAATGTTCAATCTCATAGGGATTCTTGCACTTTCAATCTCCCCTCATTTGGACTTTCTGTTCAAAACAAAGACTTAGCTTCCCCTGAATTAGATGCGTGAACACATCCACACATACAACTAGTATCAGAGTATATCAAATATGACAGACTCAAATGTGCAAAATGTAAACAATTACTTAACTTCCCCTGAGGTAGTGCTTTCCAGTTCAGTCCTTACAGCACCAACATCAACCTCAAAAGTCTCTTCTACAACTTGTTCTCCCCTTTTTTACTAGAAAATGTAGTTATCAAGAACTAGAGAATAACTCTAATCTTCTTCTAATTCTCTGTATGGGACTAAGATGCACTAGCTAGCTTGTGCTTGAAGAGATGTGGTCTAAGTTTCAGAGGCCAAAATTTATGCATCCAGAGCTTCTAGTTGAGCAACCAATGATACTTGATGTATGTCCAAACGTAGCCACATCTTAACTCACATCCCGAGTTTGTTGAGGGGAAGGTGGAGGATCAGACTCATATCGAAAGGGCAAGTACACAAACCTTTGATTCTTGTCCAGTATGGTCTTAACTTCCATGTAATACTTTATGTCTGTTACCCTAGGCTCATTTTTCTTGACTTTCACCTCTTGTGCCACTAAGATCTGAGAGATGAGGGTAGGGTAAGTAAAAGACCAATTCTTTGAGGGAGACTCGCTATATTTTGAGATTTTCTTGAAAATAAACTTCCCAATATCAATTGTCAACCCAGTTCCTAACTTATACAACAAATCAACATGTTATATGGTCACAATGATTTTATTGTTTGAAGGGTACATGTTGGCAGTGATGAATGAGGTCGACATGAATTCGGGCCTTAGGAAGGAAGAGGCATGAGTGTTTGGTCGTATGGTCGGACCAGACTTGGTCAAATCCTTGTTAGATCGGAACAAGTCCTTGGTCGACCTAAGGGGGGGAGGTTGTCGTCTAATATATGAGACATGGAGATTGGTCTACCTGACTTATTGGGCCTAAGTAATAGTATGAACGTTGGGCTAGACCCGTTGTGTCTAATCCGTCACTTTATTCCGTTCAAAAAATAAATATAAAATAATTTTAACTATATATGTGACAAACAGTTATGAATATTTATTTTGGTATAAGAAGTAATTATTATATTCAACATGTTCTTTCTTAAACACATTAGTCCTTTTTAGTTTATGTTATATTGTTGTGATGACGCAGGAAATCGTCCGAGCTCAGCTATCGAAGTCTAGCAGTAATATAGGTTGATTATGGAGACCTGCACACCACAAGAAATGAACCGTGAACTGCGTCGGGGCTTGTCCGGCAAGGCCCTCCGGCGTGAGAATCAATGTGGACTGGAGAAGGTGGTAAGAATAAGGAGAAAACGTGTGGGTAGGTGTATGCGTGAATAGTGAAGAGTCATTACCTTAGCCCAAGACACTGTTCATGTATGAGCACCATGTTTCATCAAAAACTCACGATTCTAAGGAACTATATACTTGATGTCAAGATGTGTTCCCTTCACCAATATTGTTTGTCCGTTGTCAGGATGCTTATAGGTCGGATATTCATCTTCATCCATAATCGTTTTCTCCAAAAAAATTGGGAAAATATTTACTACAACGACCCTTGACCATGCATTGAGAGTTGGGTTGAGCTTTGCCACAAGGTCCATTCAACATTAACTTATGTACTACCGTATGATAATGCGGATCAACAGACTCATCTGGAATCTCAGCAGAAATGATATTATCAATTTTTTTGTACAGTACGATGAGTGCCATCATTTTCCAACCAAAGAATGATGTAAACATGGAGCAAACCACGCTTTTGCCACTCAATTATGTAAACAACTAAGAAAAATATATTTAATATCAGTATAATAAAAAAACTATACATATATCTTTTTAATTAGTATAATGAAATTTAAACAAATGTTAAAATATAATTCAAATTAAAAAGTACCTGCTCTTAATGGACCAAAAATTTTCTTATATTGAAGATCATCCATGAGAACATCCAACTTAGATTTAAAAATTATGCACATGATATCTGATCTATCTTCAGGTTGCAAACCCTTCGAGTGTAAAAATTGAACAATCTCAGGCCATTTCGAATTGCATGTGAATGTAATTAAAATATTAGGATATCCGAAAAATCTGCATATGGCCATTGCGTCTTGATAGTTTTGAATCATATATCTAGCACTTCCAGTATAGCTAGATGACAAACAAATTCGTTTGCCGCGTGAAGCAGGATCACTCTCACCCTTCGACAAAGCATCAGTCAAACCTTTGTACATTTCACATCTCACTTGTTTTTGATGAGTTCTTATGTAAGTTAAACGACCAGTTTCAACCATTGTGAAAGCATCCACAAAAAATTGCTGAAATAGCCTCCTTGAGAATTTTTTTTTTGGTGATTCGAAATCCCTTTCGTGAATTTTCTAGGAAAAATATTCTCTCATACTCAATTTGTAACGACCACCATCAATTGAGTCAGTATCACCATCACGTAATAAAATATCTTCTCTATAACCATCTTGACCAAATAAAAAAATTAATGGGTATTGCAAACCTAAGTACGATGGGTGTAATTTTGTTATCCTTTTGAGCAATGCAGTGCGTGTCTCAACAACAATATCCCTATCACCAGTTGAGTATCAAAATCGCTGACAAACAATAATGCAACATCATCCTTTTGTGGAAGGTCATAACATCTACCATCCGATTTTCGTCTTCCAATAAGCTGGAGCTTGACATCACTTTCAACATTTTTATGGACATAATCTCATACCATTCTAAAAGACTTCACGAGAATATTGTGTTCATCAAGTATATTTTTCAAGCCATTGACGATTTCTTCATGCAAGTTTCTTTTATATGGATCTTTGCTAAAAGTTGTAAAAAAAAAAGATTTTAGCAAAATAACTTTCTAATTCATGTGTTCAAAAAGATGCTTTATACTACCTCCGTCCCACTTCAAGAGTCTTATTTTCCCTTTTGATCCGTCACAGACTAAGAGTCCTACTTTGCTTTATTTCCAAAATGGCAAATAATGAATAGTATTTTGGACATTTATACCCTCTTCTTTTCATATAACTACAAATAAACTAATACTTACTACACTACTTTTTATCCACTTGAATCATAAACAGTGTTTTGGACAATTATATCCCCAACCCACTTGTCATTGTTTACTCATTTCTTAGTGTTTTGTCAGTAAGCGTGCAAACACTAGGTAGGACTCTTAGTGCAATAACCTAAAAAATTTCGAGGATTATTTAGTAAATTGTTAAATTTTCATTTAGGCTTTTAGAGGGACTAATAATTATATTGAAGTCCTAGAAATTATATTATGTGGGTTTAAATTATTTAGATGAGTTGAGCTTTGGAGTTGGGCTTAGATTTAGTAAAACCCATTTATAAACACCTCCTTTTTAGAAAACCCTAGCAGCCTAATTTCTTTACGATAAATTGGAAATAGAGAGAGAGAGAGAGAGAGAGAGAGAGAGAGAGCGGACAGGGAGAGGGAGCGGCAGAAGGAGAGAAACAGAGGGAGGGGACGACTTAGGAGAAGAAGGAGGAGGACTCCATTGTTGGGGTATTCGAGGTCCAAGCTAAGGTAATATCAATTCTTCTTGTTTTGATTTTTAGATTAGAACTCTAAGAAAACCCTAGAAGTTAGGATGAGAATAGAGATGAGAAATCAAGTTATTAGATTATAAATCTTGAACCCTTCTTTGTTGATTATGATTAGGGTTTGGCTTATAGAATTAAATGGTTTTGACTCAGAAGATGCATGCTAGGAATTTTATATGAATTATGGTTTTTTGTGTGTGTGTGTGTGGATTAGGAAGTGTGTGAGTGTGTCGTGTGTATGCTGAGTGCGTGTGGGTGTTGTGGGCGTGTGTGGGCCAGTGTGTGGTGTCTACGTAGCGGTCGGGCTTCGGGCTCGGATCGTTACAGTTGGTATCAGAGCTTTGGCGTTAGATCTTTGGAAGTTTAGGATGTGTGAGGATAAGTTTGATTTGAGCTTTAGGTTTGACCTCAGTGTCATTCTTGGAGTGTTTAATATAGATTGATATGATAAGATTGGTTGCTTTATCGAATTATGAAAGTTGATAATGTTTTATTTCCTAGCATGTCAAAAGCTTATCTATTTGGATTTATGACTATTTTCCCCTTTTGCCATTTTAGGTTAATGGCGAAAAGAAGAGTGAGTGTAAGGATCCAAAACCGGAGAGGTCGACAACATAATCAGACTAATGATGTGAGAGAAGAGGATCATGTTGAGAATGATAACCATGAGGGTTCAGCCGAGAATAGTTCTAATCATTGGGTTGGGAATACCCAAAATGTTCAGGATGGTAATCAAACCAATGGGACCAATGGTCAGGGGGTGCAGCAACCGGTAGCACCGGTGGCAGAATTAGTTCCCTTGTTGCAAGCACTTACAAGATTAATCCAGCAACAGCAGGTTCAGCAGCAACAACCTATTGGTAGTGTCCCACCTAGGCAGAGTAGTGATCTAGCAGAGTTTAAAAAGCATACTAGCGCAACCTTTAGTGGTATTAGGGGACCTATAGCAGCGGAGGATTGGGTGCAAGAAATGGAAAAGACATTTGATGGGATGCGTTGTCGTGAGGGTATCAAAGTGTCGTGTGCCACCTTCATGTTGAAGGAGGGGCCTATGATTGGTGGCTTATGGAGAAGCGCAAACATCAGAATGAAGAGTTTTTGTTTACTTGGGAAGATTTCAAAGTGGCCTTTTATGAAAAGTATTTTCCTAGGAGTGAGCAAATTCAGAGAGAAAATGACTTTATCAAGTTAGTACAAAAGGACAAGACAGTGTCTGAGTATGAGGCTGAGTTTGCACGTCTTGCTAAGTTTGCCCCTACTTACGTGGCAACTGAAGAAAATCGCGTGCATAGGTTTGAAGAGGGGTTAAGGCCTGCGATCAAGAGGGGAGTTGTACCATTTGAGCTTAAGACATATAAGAACGTGGTAAACAAGGCGTTGCTATTGGAAAGAGGTCTTATCGAAGTGCAGGCAGATTGGGATGACAAGCATAAAAAGAGAGACTGACAAATAGGTTTTCAGGATAATAAAGATTCAGGAAGTCAGGCAAAGAAACAGGTGACACAACGTGCTGATGGTGCCAAGTGTCGTGAGTGTGGGGATAATCATGAAACCCAACGTTGTTATATAATCTTAAAGGCGTGTTTCAACTGTGGGAAGACCGGGCATATGATTAAGGATTGCCCTGAACCACTTAAAGAGAGGTTCACAAAGGATCGTGAGAACAAGGACAAGGGTAAGGACAACAAGGACGACTCAAATTCAAAGCGTACAGGAAGAGTCTATAATATGTAAGGTTCTAAAAATCGCTAGGTGGCTCCTAGGCGGCGAGGCCGGGCCTAGCGCCTAGAGAGCCTAGGCGGGGCCGAGAAATTACCCAAATTTTAAATATATTTCATAAAATTATATATATATATCCAAAAAATAATGGTCATTTATAAATTTTTAAAATGACTTTTAAATTTATAATGGTCATTTATTTAGAAATATATATTATTTTTTTAGATAATTTTATTTTCAATAACTACAACAACGCCAATCTCTCTTTCTCTCTCTACGATTTCTCTTACTCTCTCTAACCGCAAACGAAATCCCAAGCAGTGATGGCAACAGCTTCATCTTCTCCGACTCCGCCCCCTTGTATTCTCCGACTCCGCCCCTCAACTCACGAATTCTTCCTCCTTGTCAACGTAGAAATCGTTGAACTTTTCAAGCTCTTCGCTAAGAATCCTAACGAACAAGTCCTGAAGATCGGCCGGCGGCATAGGAGGATCAACTGCAACAGCAGCGGTGGGGTCGTCGGCGCTGGGGATATGCTTGAGGAGCTTCTTGAGGGGTTTGTAACACAAGTATTTATCCCTCCATTCAGGTAGGGTTTCTTCCAAATGTAATCCAAATTCTTTCCCAAATTTCATTACTGATTCGAATCGGAATTAGGTTTTTCAATTTAATAATTTTGTAGAAACTACATGATCATTAAATCTGATTGTTGAATGTAATCCAAATTCTTTCCCAAATTTCATATACTTTGGCGGCGACTTAACGACTAGGCGCCGACTTTCTTCAAAACCGACTTCTTTGGCCGACTAGGCAAAAATCGTGTCGTTTTGGTGCCGCCTAGGGCCTAGGCGCCACCTAGGCGGCCGCCTAGGCCGAGTTTTAGAACACTGATACTATGAAAGCTAGAGATGATGAGGATGCAAAGTGGACAGTGGCAGGTACGTTAAAGTTTAGAGGACTAAACTTCTTTTAAGGGGGTAAGAATGTAATAACCTAAAAATTTTCGAGGATTATTTAGAAAAGTGTTAAATTTTCACTTAGGTTTTTAGAGGGACTAATAATTATATTGAAGTCCTAGGAATTATATTATGTGGGTTTAAATTATTTAGATGAGTTGGGCTTTGGAGTTGGGCTTAGGTTTAGTAAAACCCATTTATAAATACCTCCTTTTTAGAAAACCCTAGCAGCCTAATTTATTTACGATAAATTGGAAATAGAGAGAGAGAGCGAACAGGGAGAGGGAGCGGCAGAAGGAGAGAAACAGAGGGAGGGGCTGACTTAGGAGAAGAAGGAAGAAGGAGGAGGAGGACTCCATTGTTAGGGTGTTCGAGGTCCAAGCTAAGGTAATATCAATTCTTCTTGTTTTGATTTTTAGATTAGAACCCTAAGAAAACCCTAGAAGTTAGGATGAGAATAGAGATGAGAAATCAAGTTATTAGATTATAAATCTTGAACCCTTCTTTGTTGATTATGATTAGGGTTTGGCTTATAGAATTAAATGGTTTTGACTCAGAAGATGCATGCTAGGAATTTTATATGAATTATGGTTTTGTGTGTGTGTGTTTGGATTAGGAAGTGTGTGAGTGTGTCGTGTGTATGCTGAGTGCGTGTTGGTGTTGTGGGCGTGTGTGGGCCAGTGTGTGGTGTCTACGTAGCGGTCGGGCTTCGGGCTCGGATCGTTACACTTAGTCCGAGACGAAGGGAGTAATTTTAATTATACGAATACTTACTTAATAGAGGACATTCTGTTTTGCACTTCATGTTCAGTATCATAAATATAAAGCTGCGCAAATTTAGGAGGCTTTCCTTCTGGTGGAATCAAACTACCGATGTAGTGATGATTTTGACCATATAACTTGAACACAGGCGGACTTATTCCTTTATTGATGTCAGGATCAAGTTTACCTCCCATAGAAGTAAATGAAAACATCATGTTATACGAACAAATATTGGACGTGAATAGCCTACTTTTCTCATTGTTGGTGTATAACAACTCCTTAAACAACGAAGGCGGTTCTGGCATTTGTGGCAACTGTACTTTTCCTTTCATGCAACATGCTGAATAACTGGGATTCACAATCTTTTTGTATCGTTTATTCAATCTCTCCTCATACCAAAAAATAGCATTGCAATATTGACATTTGCTAGAAGGATCACCCAAGTCTATGTATTATGTTTTAATATAAAAGGTGGAAAATAAATTTTATTAAATTTACCAAAAAACTATAAAGTCACAAGAAATTTGTTTTCATTGTCTTGATAATAATCATTATATGAGATGCATACAAAAATTGTAACCTAACTTACCATTTGTGAAATATGAATTTTTATCAATGTCTATGTTGGTACTTAGCCCCAGAGAAACCATTGTTCCTAAAAAGTGTAAGACGCATAATATTAAAATTTATAAAATAAAATATTAATCAAATAATAAAATTTATAATTTATAATTATAAACTAATATTAGAAATTAGATAAATACCTTTTCGCTTTCTACATCTTTTTTCAACTCCTTTTACTATGGAACTTGATCCAACTCCTTGTCTTTTTGAATCCAAATCGATTGAAGTCTTTTCAAATGAAACTGAATTCATATAATTTAAAAAATAAATATAATTCAAAATCTATATAAACATAACATAATTGATAAACTTGAAATAAGTTAGTGTCATACTTGCAATATCCGTACGTACTCTTCTTTTTTTTTAATTGATTTAACAATTCAATTAGAAGCATCTTCTGAAAAAGCTAACTCATCTGTCAATGAAGGAGCAATACCTAAAAAAATACATAAGAAATTTTGTATACATACTTTACAAAATAAATAAATAAAATTATCAATTATATTTACTAACACAAAATGATATAAATTTACATTTATTCCCGCAATTTAAAGAATATTCGTCAATGGTAAGGTCAATTTAAAGATGAAATTGGATAGACTTTTCTTTGAAAGTTTCTCCCCAGACTATTTCCTATATGAGAAAAATCATAACATTTAGTAATGAAAAATTTACAACATAAAATATGTGATATATATATATATATATATATATATATATATATATATATATATATATATATATATATATATATATATATATATATATATATATATATATATGTGTGTGTGTGTGTGTGTGTGTGTGTGTGTGTGTGTGTGTATAAAGTGCATCATACCGTTGCTTATGTTCGAAAATGGTTGACTGAAGACATGTAACGATCAATTTGCTTTTTCGAAATGATATTTTTTTTGGGAAATAACATTTTTTGCATTTGATGTTGTCAAAAACAAAGTTGGGTCAAATAAATTTAATTTGTAGCAATTCAAAATAAATTAGTTTACACTTTTTTGTAAAAAATAAATAAATACTAAAAATAAAGTTGAATGATAGACTAATCATTGTCTCGTGAATATCTCACGAGTAATTCAAAAAAATAATATTTAATAGTGAAAATAAAAAAATATATGTTTAATTTAAGTAATAATGAATTTTATCATACCAATACCATTGGTTATATCCAATAACGGTTGACATGAAAAAATATAACAATTATTTTCACATCAACCTTCTGTCCACCTGTGACGAAAAATTTTCTGTATTAGTTTTGTCAATTAAGTATTTATTTTAGACAAAAAAAAACAAATAAATACAATATAAAAAATATATAGTTAAAAATAAATGTACTAACGAAAACCATTTTGAAAAACATGTTATATTAAAATATAACTAGTACAACACCCGTGCGTTAAACGCACGACAAAAGACTTTGACAAATAACTTTAACAAACTAAGATAAATTTCAATAAAAGTGAAAATCAATTTAAGTAAAGTTATTCTAAAACGATTTTCTTCGGATAGTTTTTCCTCATTGTTTCATCATCAACCAAAGGATCCACACCAGAAACTTTGTGAGACGGGAGGAGTAATAAAGCTCAAATTTTGTGCATATAATATATATATACCTGCAAAATTACCACGCTGAAGATGTGCAGTAGAGCCTGAAGTAATTTGTAATGAGAGAGATGAACTCCAAGATGTATTCAAAAGTATGTTTACAAGTGAGAGAGATCTATGCTGTTTATAGTAGCTCAGCACAACCAATTCACTCTCTGTTACAATTGTTGTAACAAACTCAACTTGTCTAACTGACTTATTTACACTTAGCCCCTTGTATTATGACCAGTGGCCTCGATGTCCTCAGCAGGAACCAATGGCTTTAAGGTGATACGTGGACAAGCAAATACTTGCAAGTCAACCACCTGAAACGCTCTAAATACATCAATCCTTATTAGCAAACACACACACACACACAGATATAACTAAAAGTATGTTGAACTTTAATTATGTCTATTTAACCAAAAGGCAAGAAAAAAGTATGAACAACTCGTACGTGACCCAGAGTCTGAGTGCAGATTAGGTTAGGGTAAATTTTCTCCAGTTGTTCCACACGATTCTTCTCCATCTGCAATCAAATTCAAGAAAATGCATATGTTATGTTAGAGATAAGCTAGAAAAGTTACTGTTTAAATCAAATTCATTAAAAAAAAAGATGATAAAAATTACCACACTCATAGATGATTCAAGCAACTCATATTTGACTTTTAAATCTCCAGCAATCTTCTCAGCCCATGCTTTTCCTATAAAGTATCACTTAGACTCACAAACTCGGTAAAAATTGTACCCACGACTCAACCTAAACAGCATGTACGTGTTACCGGGGGCAACCAACCTTGTGAAAGTTGTTCTCTTCGAAAATGGAGCTTCTCCCTCAATCTGGTAAGTTTCTCATTTTGAAGCACTCTCCAACTGAGTTGATCATCTGCCTTACCCTGAGATATGAATAAAATCAAAACTTGTATGCTTAAAAAATGATGGAAATAATGATGGAAAAATACCATTGATTAAGCACAAAAAAAAAAGAGTAACAACGAGTCAAAGAACAGAAGATCACAACATAAGAAAAGATGCACAAGCTGACTATGTAACTGGCAACCAAGTTTCAAGCTTAGACAAGCAATGACTGATCAAGCTTGAAAATGACCTGCCAGGCTTGATTCAGACAAAAGAAGACTACAAACAGACTGAAATCAAGTGATACTGACTTAAAGTAGTCCTGTAGTGTATCAGGTTGGTTTGCAGCATTATTACTATTTTCATATCTAGTGACTCCTGTTGGGATAGAGAACCAACCGGACTAGACATCGGAGCAAAAGGGTTTTGCGGTTTTTTGGCTGTGCGGCTGACCGCAAGTGTGGCTGACCGCATGTGTGGGTTGGCTGGGCCGGGCCTTGGGCCTAACCGCATGTGTGGGTTGGCTGGGCCGGGCCTTGGGCCTTACGGCTGACCGCATGTGTGGGTTGGCTGGGCCGGGCCTTTGGCTTCGTGTCGCTCTGTTGACGGGGGAGCAAATTCCTGGGCCGGGTTTTAGGCGTAATTTCTGCAACCCTTGTCCATCTAGGGTTAGGTTTGACTCCCTAATATATACTCCCTCCGTCCCAGCGAAAGAGCCATCAAATTAGCCGGGCACGCAAAATAAGAAATGTGATGTAGGAAAGAGAAAAAGTTTAAATGTTGTGAGTATGAAAAATTAAATAGGAGAGAGAATGAGTGGGAGGTGATGTAAGAAAGAGAATGTTGTGAGTGTAAAAGTAAAGTAGGAGAGAGAATGAGTGGAGAGAATAGTGATTTAAGGTTTCCTTTTTGGGAAAGTGGCTTTTTAAATGGGACGCCCAAAAAGGAAATAAATGGCTCTTTCGCTGGGACGGAGGGAGTATATAAGTTGTATTCTGCCCCCCAACTTCATTGTAACACATATTTCTACATACATAGTGCAAGATCCTGGCTTGGTAGTGCCCCCAGACGTAGCCAATCAATTTGGTGAACTGGGTTAACAATTTCTTGTGTTCTTTTTTGTGTTCTTTAATTTCTTGTGCTTGGTTTGTGTGCGATTATTATTCTTGTAAGTTTGTTTGGGTGTGGAAGGCCATATTCACAACAACTGGTATCAGAGCTTTTGGTTTCAAGATCAAGGGAGTTGTTCCAAGCAATCAAGAATGGGCAAGGACAAACAGGCGGTTGAGAAATTCGATGGGTCTGACTACGGATATTGGAGGATGCAGATTGAGGATCTCTTGTACAACAAGGATCTCTACAAGCCTCTGAAGGGTGTCAAACCGGAAGATGTAAGTCAGGAGGAATGGGAACTCATGGATCGGAAAGCCCTAGGGGTGGTTAGATCTACTTTGTCAAAGTGGATCGCGAAGACTATCAGGAAGGCGACAACCACCAAGGAGCTATTGGATTATCTTACTGAGAGATTTGAAACTCCGTCTGCTGCAAATAAGGTTGATTTGATACGTAAGATGGGTAGTCTCAAGATGAAAGAGGGAGGATCCTTGGCTAAGCACATCGATGAGTTTATGGATGTCATAGATTCATTGACAACGGTGGAGATCAAGTTCGATGATGAGGTTCATGCATGCTTGTTGCTAGCTTCTTTACCGGCAAGTTGGAGCGGAACGGTGGGATCGCAATCAACGCTTCAAACGGGTAAGAAAAAATTGAAATATGATGATGTTAAAGACTTTCTTTTAGGTGAGGAAAATCGCATGAAGAAGTTGGGGACATCAAGTACTTCGGGAGCGGCTTTTGTGAGCACCCCAACCCGGAACCTAACGCGTGTCCCGAGCTGAAGAGGCTCAATCTAAGAAAACCATCTTAGTTTTTAAAACATTTATTTGCCTTTAAAAGAATACCACTTTTCAACTTCCAAATTAAAATCAATTGATAATATCCCTACTTAAAGGAAATCCAACTACAACTTTAATAAACCGAAATCTGATCAATTACACAAAAACCCTGATTAACATTGTTTAACAAAAGTGTTTCCATACAAATTATAAAAGTGGAATACTTAATAAATACTCCCAATAACCAACTCCTATACTTAACCTGACAAGCCCCAAAAGCAAAAGTCCACAATGATATCCCCGCCTCACCGGGTTCGGGTCAATTGTCTCGAAATCTAAAACATTAAAGGGAGAGGGGTGAGAATAAATCTCGGCAAGCTATTATGAATGCAAAGCAATATGCCAAGTAAGATGCAACACATAGCATGGTTTCACATAGCACATTATTAAAGCGGTAAACACCTTACGTTACCTCATTTTACCTTTCCCGTCTGAACAATAAGTCGTACAACGTGGGAGTAAAACTCCACTCTTTGGTGAATTGCCCCTACGCACATTCACCGCTTATAGGTCTCATACCCCGTAGATCCATATAAGAAAATGGGATACATATATGACCCTTAAATTAGAGTATCATATACTATCATCGCTACTGTAAAGCTTAGCTTCATACAGAGCATTCCACCTAATCACCAAATCGCAGTAGTACGTAAGGGCTCCTTATTGCTCAATACGGCTAGCGCGGCCCACTCTCTGTGGCCACAGAGGGGGAAGGGTCACCGGTATGATGAACCTTCAATCACTTATAGAACAAATCAATAATTGATTGAATTCCATCATACCCACCCGAATATAAACACGTTCAAGCACATAATAGATACTTGAAATAAATCCACAAAACGGGATAATAATATAACAACATGGTAAAGTATACTCATGCTAAAACAATACCATAGTGCAACAACCATTTAATACACTATGCATAAAATCACCAATGAATATGAGTTCAATTAAGGTAGCAATATAACCACATAATCCACACCGGGATACAATGAATTCAACGTGTCAGATAATCCACAAGTGGGATACAATATAACAATAGGCCAAATAGTCCATCCTTGAAACGTCAAAGTATTCACATAATCAATAATTCCACAATTGGGATAACCATGCTACAATGATACATATACACTTAACACCATAGTGTAGCCTATAGTTTTTAACATTATTCAAGCTAACTACCAAGGGTATGGGAGAAAGTAAAGTCACCAAGTACCATAAACCAATCCTACGAAGTCATTACTCAACCTTGAAAAATCTTAATAAAAGTGCAAGGCCTACTTCCCAAGTTTGGACCATTCTCCGAACCATATTTAACTACTCCCACAATTCCATTTTGACCAAATAAGAAGTCATGGCCTAGCCAAGGTATCCCACTCTAACCTAGGTTAAAAAGGATTAATTTATATCCGGGTTGGGTTAGGTTCTACTAATATAAATGGTTGGGAGTTATGCCACGAGGTTATTGGTAAAATCAGCAAGAACGGAAACTGGGAAGGTTCAGGGGTCACGGGCGACCGCCACCACTGGGCGACCGCCCAAGTGGGTTTTCAAGGGGATATGGGTTTCGTCACGATGGGCGACCGCCACACCACTCGGGCGACCGCCCAAGTGGATTTCCAAAGCCTTAGAGAGTCACCGCCGGGATGGGCGGCCGCTCAAGCCCCGTACGGGCGACCGCCCAAGCCTCCTTCCAGCCCAAATTCAGATTTTAATCCATTTTGAACCTAGTTTTCCTTTCCTTCTACCATTGCTTAACACATGAACATCAAAGGATATATTAGCTCAACCAAGTCTTACCTAAAACATGTAAACCCAAAACAAGGTAACCCTAGCTTATTTATCATTACAAATTCCACCCATTTCAAACCTTTTTGATTATCTTCATTGAACCCTAACTTCAACAAATGTCATTTTCTAATCATCCAACTTCCATTAAGGTTTCCAAAGCAAGAAATCAACATCATAAGGACAAGAACAACATTTAAAGAACTTATGAACAAGTAGAAGAAGGGAATCATAACAATTCACCTTAGGTTTTTAGAATAGAATGTAGATCTTCTTAGCTTGGTTTGATCCCCTAGATGATCCCAACTCAAAAATACCCTTAGACTTGAATTTGGTGGAGGAATGGTTTGGCTTCAAAGCTTGGTGTTGGGAGCTTCCATGGAGTTCAAATGTTTTCTCTAGATGAAGTATGAGAAATGATGGAGAAGGGAGGAAGAAGTAAGAGGAGGGGATGGAGGGTGACACTTGGCAAGAGGAGGGAAGAGCAAGACATTTTGCCCCCCCCCCCCCAACAAATATCTAACTAAGGCTTTCACATAAACAATACAACCATTCCCCCTAATTATTTATTCTACCCATTTTAACCTCCTCAAATATTTATCTATTTATTAAATTTTCATTTTTATTATTTCCCCAAATTTCTTTATTTAATAACCAATAAATTCTCAAAAGATTCTAAATTCACTTCTCACCCAATTTATCTTAAATTAAGAATTTAAAGACATAATTGAACACATAAAGCTAACATAAATATTAAAAGCATATAATTTAATATTTAAAATGAGTGCCTAGGGTTGGGGTCGTTACACTCACTCCCCCTTAAAGAAAAATTCGTCCCGAATTTGATTGTCGCTTACCCTAAGGTTCAAATAGCAAAGGTTACCTTTCACACATTCTAACTTAATATTTTCAATTAGATTTTTCAATGGCATGATTCTACTATACATTTTCATAACCCGAATACTCTAGGACTTCACTTCCCAATTAGTCTCTTCAATACTATGATTCTTTCCAAGATTTCTAATTTCATTAATAATATGATATTACAACGCAATATCCCAAGAATACCATACAATTATTACTAACCCGAATTTTCACGACCTCAAGAAAGTACAATTAAATAAAAGTATTACCACTTATGTCACCAAATACATTACGATATTATATTTAAAACTTCAAATACTCTAAAATCTGCTCCAAGTCGGTCTATAAGTTAAATCACCGACCTTTTCTAAAACTTCAAATGGATTAACAAACTTTGGCGCTAAATTACCTTATGCCTAGCTTCACTAACCTCACCCCAACAGATTGGAGATCGATAATATCTTCCTGAACCACGCCTCATACGGTTTTATCTCAATGCTAGAATGATAACTGCTATTATACGCAAACTCGCTAAGGTTAATTAAACTTCTCAAGTTGAAAGGAAATCCGTCACACAACATAACCTATTCCTCAAGAATTTGGGTAGTCTTCAAATCTCTTTCTTTCGACTAACTAAATCCTCCCACTCTTAGGATCGGTAACAACTCTCAAAGGAAGCTTCAAAAAGATAAGGTTCCTACTTAAATAACGCAACACAAGTGCAGCTACTCCCGAGTAGAGGATAAGAAAATCTCACTTATCTAAGTTAAATTCCTCAAAGCATACGTTATCACTTTCCCATTTCGTATAATATCATAATCTAATCTTCCTTTAATACACCTTAAAATTTCACAAAGTCCTCACATCCACTAGGTAATGTAAGGGCCGGATCTATAACTAATCTATTCTCCATTTCTATTAATATGATTCATCCTTATTATATCCTACACCATTTATACGTCCTTTAGAGTCAACCAAAGCAACGACTTTACAATTCTTAAGAGGTCCTTAAATTTCTTCGGTAGCACTTGCCAACTCAAAAATCACGGACTCAATCCTCACAAGATCCTTGGTAACATCCGAGTTTAAGACTATAGAACCCAAAATTTGCAATCCTCTCGAGCCAACTCACACTAGCCCAACTTGCATGCAGGGACTCCTCCCAAGGAATCATTAACTCAATTCTCAAATGATTTTTTCGGAACTTTATTTAACAAAGAGATCCTCAATTCTAATTACCCTAAAGCCATCAAAATAAGGGTTTAAAATTTTACTTATCATACTCAGAACCAACACATGAAATATACCGACGGGAGCACATTTACCATTTACTCACAACTAGCACATAAAATTTTGAAAAGACTTCTTATGCAAGTCTAACATATACTAATTACCCTTCACATCTTAATTCAAAATTTTCACCTTGAATACCCATATATAACAAGAATTTCACATTAAGGTTTACCTATATCAAATACCAATATAAGCAATTTAGGCATAGAAAAAGGAGACTCACTTATTATGATAGTCTACCATTACACAACAACTACTTAACCCTCCAGGTCATGTACATCTAAAAATCATAAATTAATAATCATACCAAATCAACTGGCAATACATGCTCAGCCATAACCACATCACCAACGTGGTAAACCACAGGAGGTTCGAGGTATTCTCTCATAAGAGCAGAATCCTCTAACAATAAAATAAAATCTCAAGCAATGTATGCCACATAGAAGCAAAATGCTATGCCACACATAATGATATGAAACAGGATCTATAAAATATGACCCTTAAATTCTGAGACAGGGAATATACCTCTAGGGACCTCTGGAGAATCTATCTCTCTTGGACCCGAAACACATACTCGACCTTGGACCTTCTCTTTTGGTTTCCCTTCCTTATCTCTTTTGGTACCACCTCTTTGCCCCCTTTGACCGGCACCCGAAGCTAACCTCTGATGAAATACAGGACAATTTTTCCTATAGTGCCCCATTTCTCCACAATTCAAGCATTTCCCTTGCTTATTCCAACACTTGTCTTCAGAATGACCCATCTTCTTGCAATATTTACAAATCATCCCATACTGTTTGGGTATTGGCCTAGACAAAGAAGCTACCACAAGTTCCTCTCTCATACTTCCTGAAGTTAAAGCCCTTGGCTGTCCTCTAATGGTTTTGGATCCTTGTCCTAGATACTTTGGCTTATTTCCAATCCCACCTTTCGATTTTCCACTATTTTCCTCAATGCCCTTCTCGATCTTATATGCGCTATCTATGACTGTTTGATAATTGGTGAAGCTATCAATCACTAATTTCTTCTTAAACTCAATCCTCAAACCTTTTACAAACCTATGAACTCTTCTCGCTTCATGAGATACCAAATGAGGGCAACACCTAGCTAATTCCTCAAACCGGACCGAATACTGATTCACCGTCATGTTCCCTTGTTTTAGTCCTAAGAACTCAATCTCTTTCTTGTCCCTGGTAACCATTGAAACGAAATAATCCTCGAACTGCTGGGTGAAAGTATCCCAAGTCTCGGGCGTATGATCCCGCTCCCAACTTCCCTTCAATATCTCGCCACCACCGATCGCCTAGACCTTCAAGTTTGAACACGGCATACCTAACTTTCTCTTCGTTGGGACTTTCAATAACCTCAAAAATCCTATTTATTTCTGCTAACCATTTTTCTCGCCTTTAACGGATCCGGATCTCCATTATAGCCTCTGTAGGTTCATCATCACAAATTTTTCCAATCCATTACTTTGACATCCCTCAAAGTTGATTCGGAACCGATCCTCTAGCCTTCATATCTTGTACAAACATCCCGAATAATTTCATCATCTCTTCATTCCGAATTCCACCTATACCCATATCTCCTTCATTTTCTAGAACCTTCCGCCGATCATCCTCGCTTCCGCCATTAGAACGAACTCCCGCATTAAACACTCGGCGTCAATTTCCACACATTCCCCTTTGTTTAGACATCTACCCTTGACCTCTAAACTAAGCTCGATACTAATCATGAGCACCCCAACCCGAACCTAACGCGTGTCCCGAGCTGGAGAGGCTCAATCTAAGAAAACCATCTTAGTTTTTAAAACATTTATTTGCCTTTAAAAGAATACCACTTTTCAACTTCCAAATTAAAATCAATTGATAATATCCCTACTTAAAGGAAATCCAACTACAACTTTAATAAACCGAAATCTGATCAATTACACAAAAACCCTGATTAACATTGTTTAACAAAAGTGTTTCCATACAAATTATAAAAGTGGAATACTTAATAAATACTCCTAATAACCAACTCCTATACTTAACCTGACAAGCCCCAAAAGCAAAAGTCCACAATGATATCCCCGGCCTCACTGGTTCGGGTCACCTGTCTCGAAATCTAAAACATTAAAGGGAGAGGGGTGAGAATAAATCTCCGTAAGCTATTATGAATGCAGCAATATGACAAGTAAGATGCAACACATAGCATGGTTTCACATAGCACATTATTAAAGCGGTAAACACCTTACGTTACTGTAAGTGCTCCAATTTGAGCTTGTTAGAATTTTCGTTAAAAAATTAACGAAAGTTATAACATTTCTAACAATTCCTAACAATCCTAACTTTTTTAACAAAGTGAGGGTAAAATGGGCATTGTTATTTAAGGTTAAACCTCAAAAAGAATCTCAAAAAGTAAAACAAAAGGAATAAAACCACAAATAGAAATGGCTGGGAACAACAAACTGGCTGTTAATTTGAAATTTCAAAAAGATTATTCCTCTTGTCCAAAGCCTGAAGCTGCATTTAATGAACAGTGCACGCGACTGGATCCATCCGCGCGGATGAGTTTGTCATTTCAGGAGGGCTATAAATTGAGCCCTCCAAATACAAAAATAAGAAGCCACAACACAATTGCACCGAACCTCTGGCGAAATATAGAGAGAAAACAGTGAGAATTCTTCAAGAATTGTCACCATTTTCTCTCCAATCTTTTCCAACTCACACTCATCCACTCACTCTCATACTTAAGCCTTAAACACTCATACACTCAAGCCAAAAACTCAAGAACACAAGGAAGATTGGTAAACCCTCCTTCTCCTCACCCTAAACTCCAACCATGCATGCATTTGCAAACTACAAAATGTAGTTCTTTCATCTTCTTGCTTTAGATCTAAGAAGATCACCATGGAAGACCATCTCCATGGATGATCTTCTACAAAGATCAAAATTATTTTCAAGTTCTCTTACTTTCTTGCAAAGAAAACTCATTTTCAAAACCCTAAAAACCATTTTCAAGCATCAAATCTCATTTTCAAAGGGTAAAATCCCCCTCCCCAAGCAAATGAAATGCTTAGTCCTAATGTACCCCAAGGATGGTTTGGTATAGTTGATTCACCACTAAAATGTCTAGTGATCACTAACCAAAACCTAGGGAAATGGGGACAAGCATGGATGCAAAATCCCCTTTAAAATCACATTTTCTTTCTTGAGAAGTTGCTGTCCAGTAGCAATTTTCTCAGACCTCAGTCCATGGTCTAATTTTTTGGACACAGATAAATGTGGAATTTGGTGTTGACTACAAAATACTTTTTGTAGCCAACATCCAGATATTTCCATAAATATTTTTACTTTATTTTTTGGGTGATTAAAACTCCTCTTTTCAAATTTTCTTTCAGAGGCTAGTTCATCAGCTTCTGGGAATCCAGATCTCATATCTGAGGTTTCCAGAAGGTTTTGACCCCTCAAATCTTATCCAAAATGGAAAATTCCTTCGCACAAATATTATTTAAGGTGTCTAGAACAACTTTAATTCTCTGAATTTATCCAGATTATGAAGTTTTAAGACCCTTGAATCCCTTTCAAAATCAAAGGTCCACTGCCTTTTTCATTCTGGCAGAAATGACTCTCAACTTCAAAAGGTCTTTTGAGTACCAAATCTCAATCCAAAAATCTTCCAAAAATTCATGGGATCAGTTTAAAGTCTTAAAAAGATATCCCAATTTTTACTAATTTGAGTTTCAAATTATTTTGGCCAAAACACACACACACACACACACACAAATGATTTTCAGCTTGGAAGACTCGTTTTACGAGGCATTCCGGGTGCACACTAACGTCCTTCCCGGCGTGTAACATGACCTCCGAACCTAAATCTCTGATCTCGGGCTTTTTTCAAAGTTTTGGCCCTCAAAATAAAAATGGCGTGGCGACTCCGTTTCGTTGATTTTTTCAAATAAAAAATGGGAAAATTTTCGGACACACATATCATCACAGTGGCGACTCCGCTGGGGAGTAAGCTTTTTTTTAAAAAAAAAAAATGATACTTGGTATATTGGTGGAAACCATTAAACTTCCCGTTATCGCCTCCTAACACGAGTCGGGGATAAATTGTGGTCTAACAATCCCACGTACCGGTATCACCGTTTTCAAAAAAAAAAAAAAGCTTTTGAGGGTCAAGCTTCCGTCCCGGCTTCGAAAATCATTTTTGCGTGTGTGTTGATTTTTGCACGGTTTTCGTGTTGTTTTGGCCGCCTCGGAGAAAGTTAAAATTTTGACTGTCGAAATAATGTCCCTAACTGTCGGAATTTTCGTGCTTACGTGCTTATGTGCTCATTAAATTTCAAAAAAAAAAATTCAAAAAAAAAGGATTTTCAAAAAAAAAAGAAGAAGAAAATTCTCAAAAAAAAAAAAATCATGCATCATATTTTTAAGACACATAAAAAAATCTCTATTTTACTCAGAAAAAGAATATAGACTGCTTGCACACTACGCGCACGTGACCGTACACTGCACACTACGTCCCTAACCCGGGGAAATCCTTGTCGCGGTCCGTTTGGTCTTATTACGCCTCTCGGATGAGCACAGGACTACCCAAACATCCCATGGAGCCTCGTGTCGACCATGCACTTGTCCGTGACACACTTTGTCCGAGACCCGGTTGGTTTTTAGTCTCGGGTCTCGTGTCATGCCCCGTCCGTGTATAGACCTTTCCTTTCAAGCCTTTGTCGGCATACCGACTCAATATCTTTCGGGGACCCTAATCGGCCGAAGTTCCGCCGGTTTTCCGCCGCAGACTTTGACCAAGATATTGACCGGCGCCTTGACTTCGGCTCGACCGGCACAAATTATACACTCGACTCCCAAAGATTGACACCGAGTCATCAAGGATTAATGAATATTCCATGCCTAATTACGGCTTAAATGACGACAAGTCAAGATCAATTGTGGACGCTTATCGCCCAAATCATGCCGACTTTTCGTCGAGCCCTGACATGATCTTGACTTTCGACGTCGCCTTTGTCCGTAATTTACATCGAATGCTCGTTAAGACTCGATTACCCGCCGACTTTTAGGATCGTTTTCTTTCGGCCGGTGGGACCCGCTTGCCCTATAGGACCCTCGCCCGGGCCGGCCCACCCCGGGAGGTCGAAATACTGGAATACGAGGGGCTTATAGACGTAGTGACGGGGCCCACCGATCCAGAATCGAGTAGTTTGCGAAAAGAAGAGCAATCTTTTCCAACCGATTAGGTTAATAAAACATGTTTTAAGTAAACATGAACAAATAATCGCATGTCGCATGAGCCTAAAGCCCAAACACCTACCCTCCTTCAAATCCCGCCATCCGAACCTTCGTGTCCTTTCCCCGCAGCCTCCGCACAAAGCTTGGTTTCGGCACCGGTCACCGTTTGATCAATGGGAAGAGTCAAGCGCATCATCGCCTTCGCCGTTTGTTCCGACTCCGGTTTCGTAATGTCTCGCATCGCCCGGTAATGATGGGGATAACGTCACTCCGCCTCCCGGATCCCTCGCATGCACTAAAGATTGGATCCAGCTTGGTAGAACAGATGAGACTTCGACATGAGGCTCAAATTGATGACCTTCCGGGGGTTGTCGCAAGTCATGGCTTGACTATCAGCCTCAATTCCGATGGCACTTTTACCGCAAAGAAGGAAGAGGGTTCTCCTCCTCTTCTTAATCGTCCAGATACATCAAGATGCTACCCCAAGATTCCTATGTTTCCACCGCCGGACTCCCGCCCGTCGACTTACAGGCAACCGGCCCCCAAACAAAGAATGTGACGAAAGAGTTTGGTATACCGTCGCTGTCCCCTCTCAAAGTGATGATCCCACAAATATCACCGAGTGATGAAAATCGTGGAACAATTGAAGAAATATGGTCACCATCAAAGCCCCGGAAGAACGCTGTAATGCATGCAGCCCGGATTGAAGAGGCCACACGCCACTTCGGGACCTTAACAATATCCCAACCGACCGGCTACTCGAAGGACAAACATATGCCCGTTCCCTGTGACCTCAATATCTCTCATTATCCGGCGGAGTCCAATCACTCACTTCCGCACGAGCCCACAGCCAGATCCCCTGACCAGCCCACTCAAAGTCATTCCAAAGACCGCCAACCCGAGGTCCCAAATCCGCCACCACCCGTAGAACACATTTGGTGGGATATTTGTGGATCGTCCCGATTGCCTTGAAAGGGACTATCAGATCGGATACACGAGGACCGTCCTCCTAAGAAAAAGAAAATTTCCTCCCAAAGAAAAATTGAAGGAGACATTCGAGGCCGGTGATAATAAAGGTGGGAACGCTCTGGGAGCCATCTGGGATTTGATTATTATGCACTCTACTCCAGTCCTTCCCCAAAGCAAACAGGGTAAAAGAGCGTAAAAGCCTTGCCAACGACAGACTGAGACTTTCTGGACGCCGTATACTGTGGACCTCGGGTAACTCTACCGCCAATCGTAAATCTATCCCCCGCGGAACGGCCGAATTCAGTTTGACCAGCCTCCCGAGTGCACACCGACAAAAAAGACCAACGCCAGCTTGGCGCTCCCACTCAATCAACATGTTGACCGGAGATGGCAACCGCCACAAAAGGCCTCAAGATAACCCTGCAGGCTTCAAGAAAGGCTCTACCTCGCAAGAAAAAGGCACGAAGCGACCGGTTTAATGACTCTCTATCCCGAGACAAGGACCAAATCTATGATCCTCACCTATATGGGAGTATGATCACCTTCTCGCGATGAAGATTTGCCAAGAGATGTCTCCCAACACAATGAAGCTTTGTACATCACTATTCGGCTCAACACCATATCACTCCCCGGGGTATTAGTGGACAATGGATCATCGGTAAACGTCCTTCCTCAAAGATGACGAGGGCCCTCCGCATAAATGAAAGGCGTATGATCCCATCTACCCTGACCGTCAAGGCCTACGACGGTTCGTCTCGTCCCATTCTGGGACAAGTGACTCGAACTCCGGCACGAAACCCAAATGGTGCCCGCAAAGTTGTAATGGATATCCCCTCCGAGTTCACAAACTCTACTAGGGCGCTCTGGGTTGCATCACATGAAAGCCATAGCCTCCACTCTCCACCAATGCGTCAAATTCATCAACCGGCAGGGAGACCTTGAAGTCATAAGGGGTGACAGCTTCCTCATAGGGAACGAAGCCGAAACAATAGCCAAGAATGCCCACAAGCCAAACACCGGGCTACATCCTTCAAGAGGCAAGTCTCGCCAAGATCCTTCGGGAATCCGGCCGATGCCAACTATGTCGACACACTCAAGCGAGCATCCAAGAAGTTCGATTCATCAAATTTAATTGCTATTTCCAACACTTGGAGGCGCATCGAAGGAAACGCCGAACACCGCCATGATACAGTGCACACAAGTCTCCTGGCCCTCAATCACGATTTGTCGCATTCCGCAAACCCATTCTTCGCCTCGCCAGCGAGGAGATTTTCATGATAAAAGTCGACAAACACCGATGCACTCGGCTCAATCTATGAACGTCGTGTGGGACGTCCTCCTTGCCGAACTACCCGCCAAGCCTTTCCGCTCGAGTATGGGACATGAGATTTTTCTAGCAAAGACACCGAGACGCAATACGCCCCTACATCCGGATTGAGCGGCCGATTGTGACGAAACGGAAATCCCTGTGGATTGAGGAAGATCCCTACATCCACATGCTCGCCTTTCGTACGCCAAACACAATTGATTCTCGGTTCGACAAAGAGATGATAGCAACGATCGAAGAGGGAGCACAGAGACCATGCCTTTCCCGAGTTGTGAAGCCACCGACAGCCGATGCCGCTAAAGAATTGGGAAACTCTCTCAGGACCGTCCGCGACCAAAGAGGAAATGATCACCAAGCTTGGATTGGTCCCCCGTCCTTTCGTGTCAACCTTTGTAAAGTCCTCCGAGTCTCTCATTGTTGAGTTCGAGTCTCTCGAGTCGTCCGATGGCCTTACGCCTGAAGACTACGAGTCTGTAGCGAACGTTGTATTCCCCTTCGTCTTCAATGAAATGATGAACCTTTCTGAGTATCCCTTAATTGCAACTTTAACTAATGATGAATTAACTAATAATCTAAAAACAGTTAATAACGATTCACTAGATGAAGAGGCGTACACATTAAATGAACAATATATCAAAGAAATCTTTAAGCAAAGTTGTCCGGAAAGAGGAAAATCGAGCCCAAGCTGCCGAGGAGATTTTGACGAGTGTGAATTTGGGAACTGCGGAAGAGCCTAAAGAGACGCAAATTGGTAGTTTCTTCGAAGGGACTGAAAGGGATGCCCTAATTGAGCTGCTAAAAGAATTTGTGGATGTGTTCGCATGGTCCTATAAAGATATGCCGTGCCTCGATCCTTCCATAGTTGAGCGCCGAATACCACTCGACCTTAAGTCAAACCAAGAAACGTAAGCTAAGAAGAATTAAGCCCGAATGGTCCCTACAAGTGAAAGAGGAAATAGAAAAGATGCTCAGAGCAGTGTTTCATCGGTGGTCATTGAATACCCAACATGGTCAGCCCAACATAGTGACGGTGACCAAGGCCAACGGAAAAATCCGATGCCGCGTAGACTTTCAGACTTGAACAAAGCCAGCCCAAAAGCCGATTTCCCCTGCTAAACATCGACATTTTGGTAGATTCCACGGCCAACCATGAAGTCAAATCCTTCGTCGACGGTTTTGCCTGCTACAACCAAATCAAAATGGCGTAAGAAGATCAAGCCAAAACAGCCTTCACAACCCCTCGGGGCACATATCGCTACACGGTCATGCCATTCGACTAAAGAATGCCGGGGCTACGTACCAAAGGGCAGCACATGTACTGCTCAATGACATGATCCACAAAGAAATTGAGGTCTATGTGGACGACATGATAATACATTCCAGAGGATCGATGGCCGCACTTTGTTGATTTGAGAAAATTCTTCGGCCGCCTCCGAGACCACAAAGATGAGACCGAATCCAGCCAAGTGCACCTTCGGTGTAAGATGAGGTAAGGTGCTAGGATATATGGTGACGTAACGGGAATCGAAGTAGATCCCCGTAAAATCAAGGCGATAGTTGAAATGAAGCCACCCCTGACACCGATGTAAGTGAAATCCTTCATGGGAAGATCGCAATACATAAGCCGCTTTGTAGAATCACCGACCTCGATCTCGCGAGCCGATCTTCAAGTTGATGAAGAAAAATGCCTACACGTAATGGACCCCGTAATGTCGCCTTGCCTTTGGACAGATTAAGGCATACCTTGTGAATCCCCCGATTCTCTGCCCACCACATCGGCAAAAGCCACTCTTGCTATATCTAACTGTCACGGATACAACAATTGGGGCTATGCTAGCTCAAGAGAAGAAAGATTCCAAAGTCGAAAACGCCATCTATTTCGTAGCGTAAAGCTCCAAGGAAGCGAACTCAATTACTCGCTTGCGAGAAGACTTGCGCAGTTTGGTCCGGGTAGTGGGAAAATTGAAACACTACATGCAGTCTCACCCGATACATCTTGTCTCAAGAATAGACCCCATCAAATATCTGTTCGACAAGCCTTCCATCTCCATGAGGTTGGCAAAATGGTCGTTCTTTTTGGCCGAATATGACATCACTTATGTTTCAAGGAAATCCATAAAAGGACGCATAATGGCGTAACATTTGGCCGATTTCCCAAGTGACGAGTCTCGAGGACTCGAACCTCAATTTCCGATGATGGAATCTTCGCTCTAGAAGGAGAAAATCGCTGGCAACTCTTCTTCGACGGGGCGTCAAACAAAAGGGGGAACGGGATAGGAATGCTTCGGTCGATCCTACCGACGAACACACCCCCATAGCGCAAGGCCGAACTTCGAAGTCACCAACAACGCCGCTGAATATGAAGCTTGCATAGCCGGGTTGGAAGCCGCCCTTGAAAGAAATATCAAGGAATTGGAGGTGTATGGTGACTCGCCCTCATCATCAATCGTGTCTCTAACAAATGGAAGACCGTGGATCCGGGTTTGCGTAAGTATCATGCTTACATGGAAGAACTAGTGGCTCAATTCAAAGAAATCAGCTTTCATTACCCGCCAAGAGACCGAAATAGGTTCGCAGATGCTCGGCTACACTAGCCTCTCTTGTCGAAATACCCGAAGGAAAGTCTCGTTAAACCATTCGTAGCCGGAGAAGAGAAAACCCCGCCTATTGCTTCGAAATTGAAGCGGAAGCCGAACCGATCAATGATCCCCGGTACACTCGCATTTACCAAGACTGAAGGATGGCGAGGCCTCTTTCAAAATGAAGATGGGGAATATAAATAAGGAATCAAAGCGAAAAGTCTCTCACTTGAAGCGGCTCGCCTCCCATTATGTTCTTTGGGAAACATGTTATACAAAAAGCGTTATCAAGACCCCTCCTTGCGATGTATCAAGCAAACAAGAGGCTACCGAACTCATGAAAGAAATACATGGTGGTACTCGCGCCCTCACATGAATGCTCGAGCTCGATGCAAATCATACTAAGAATGGGGTATTTTGGATCTCCATGGAAGCCGACCGCATCCAGCTTTGTCAAAAGTCGCGACAAATGTCGGCCGATACTCAAACCTTAATCACTTGCCTCCTCACGAGTTATACCGCATGACAACCCCTTGGCCTTTCGTCACTGGGGAATTGATGTCATAGGCAAAATCACACCATCAGCAAGAATCGGCCACGAAGTTCGCCCCGGTAGCCGTGGATTATTTCACCAAGTGGGTTGAAGCCAAGTCCTACAAAATCCTCAACTCAAAGAAAGTTGCCCTCTTCATCAAAGAAAACATCATGTGCAGTATACGGTTGCCGCACCGAAATCATCTCGTATAATGGATCCCACTTCAAGGGGAATGCGACAAATCACCGCGTAATTCCGAATAACCCGTCACAAGTCATCTCCCTTACAGCCCCAAACCAACGAGCCGTCGAGGCAAAGAAACAAGACTCGGAAAATATCATCCGGAAAATGGTCCGTCCAAGGCGTAGATTGGCCCGAGAAGTTACACTGCACTCGGGGCTACGTAACATCACCGAACGGCAACCGGGGAAACACCGTTTGCCCTCACATACGGAATGGAAGCCGTACTCCCAATCGAGCCGGAAATACCCTCGCTCCGTATACCGTTGGAAAGCCGATCAACGAGGTCGAATGGCTCCGCAGTCGCCATGATGAATTGGCCCTACTAGACGAACGCCGACCGAAGGCCATGGAACATATCCGGCCTACCAAGGAAGAATGGCTAGAGCCTTCGACAAGAAAGTAAAGCATCGGGAGATCCGAGAAGGTGATCTCGTTTTGAAAGAAAAGCCCCCCCGTATCAACCCCTCGGCAAATGGGAGCCTCGTATGGGTCGGGCCGTATGTCGTCCGTAAGATCTTCTCCTGAGGAGCCATGCAACTTGCAGCACTCGACGGAATCCCTTTGTACACCCTGAATGGTGACAAGCCGCGCAGTATACTACGCGTAAAAAAAAAAAAAAAACAAAACAAAAAAGAGTGCTAAAAGAGTAATACCCAACTAGGTTGAAAACCCGAAAAGGGCGGCCTAGGTAAAAACAGGCTGCACCAAAAAAAAAAAAACAAAAAACAAAAAAAACAAAAAAAAAAAAAAAACAACAAAAAACAAAAAAACAAAAAAACAAAAAAAAAAAAAAAAAAAAAAAAATCAAAGTTGAACTACGAAGACCCGAGCTCCTCAAAATGAGGGGAACGTAGGCAATGAAACGGTTCGGTCTAAAACACAAATAAAAGTCATACTTTGACATCAATACAATTGATCGACCATGAAAGCGTCTCGAAAACTCTAAAGCAATTCAAATATTCATTACAAGTTAAAAGCTCTTTGATGAGTCTAAGCCCGATTCATTCCTACAACCGGCAACCCGCTAAAAGAAAACTAAGATACATAATCAAACTAATGTGTCTCGCCATGACAAGAAAGGGATACTCGAAAACCTCGTAGTCACTCCAAGCCACTCGCATCGGCCTCTCCCCTCTTTCTTCCCCTTCGAGTCTTCTTTTTCTCGAACAGAAAATGTCGTTGTTCCTCCTACCAAGCTCCGGTATAGGGACAGGGTCTATCAAACTAGCCTCCCGTCAGTGGCCTTAGTAGCCCTAGCGTCGTCCCTCATCTCCTCGTAACCTAGCCGGTAGCATAGGAGCCCTCCTCTCCCGTCTCTTGACGTAAGCCTCATAATCGGTCATAGCGTCTCCGCTCCCGTCATGAGGGTTGGCCTCGCCGCCCTCCTCCTCCTCTCGTAAATGGGCCAGTCCTCCGCACCCGCAATGGCCTCACGCCGTCTCAAAATAGCCACCTCGAGTCTCTCCTGCATGCCTCTCATACCAATCCAGGTACCAAGTGGTCGTGAACACCGGCTCTGACGCCCGAGAATAACCCGAGGAGGAAAGGCATCATACCTCCATGCTCGGGAAAGAAATGGAAACACCGAGGATCATCCATAGAAACAGGAGCCACCACCCCGGTGGCTATATCATCAAAGTCCCCCAAAGAAACCTCGCTCCAGCCAAACCGTCTCGTAACTAAAGCCAAAATATAGAAGCCGGACCGAGAAAGCCCCTAAGCATGACCACGGGACCCGTCCCCGAAGCACTCGCGAGTCTCCACCCGCCAACAAGGCACCGACCATCTCGATATCTTCAGCCCGGGCGACCCGCCATCCAACGCTCCCACGAGCCCCGATCATCAAAATCTACATCAACACCTCTCCCGGCAAAAGTCCAAGGCTCCGATCATATCGTAGGTTTCCCGAAGAACCCCCAAACGCTCCATCGCCCACTGTGGTCAAGAGAAACGGGCCGCCCCCGCGCATATACCGTCTTCCGGTAGCTAATCTATCGAGAGCATGAAAAGTCTCCCCAAGTAATCAAAGGAACGACATCTCTCGCCTGTGCGACAGTGAACGACAACATCTAGCAGAGATCGATGGCAAATCCCAAAGGAATAGACCATGAACAGGGTGCCAAACATACAAAGTGCAAAGGCATCCCAATAGGCATCATCCACCAAGCCTAGGCCCCTAAATCTGTCGGGAAGACCAGAAATATCGAAATAATCGGGACCACGGATCATACCTTGCGCTTCCTCCGGGGAAAAATGAAGGAGGACGCACAATCTGTCAACAAAAGAAGCCCCTCCGGGCAAGGGAACCGCTATCTCTTCCACCTCCTAACCACCAAGCAAGGCCCGAAACTCTTCGACAGTCGGAACAATCTCGTTGAAGGAAAGGCAAAAGACATGCCTCCTAGTATCCCAAAATGAGGAAGAAGCCCTCAAAAGCTCATAATCCGAATCAATTCCTCAGAGACCATAAGCACTTCACCTTGTACCTTTCTTCAAAGAAGGACCTCCTCTCATGCATAATCTCCTACACCAATCCTTGAACTTGTTGAAGAATGACATTTGGGATTCTTGGGACAATTTTGATGGAGCTTTTCTAAAGTTTTCCATGGTTTTTCTCTTTCTCCCGAAAATGGCCGGCTTTGACCGGAGGTTGAAGAGGATATTTGAATTTGAAATAAAGTGAGACCATCTCGAAGCAAAATTAAAGGACAAAGTGTCGATTCCCCGTCCTATCCGCGCGGATGAGTTTGTCAAAAAAAATCTTTGCAATGTACCAAGCCGCTACACCAAAAGAGGAATATTCCGTCCCGCTGCTCGAAACCCGTGCAAAAAAAAACCTCCCCAAACCACCCATATACCAAACACCCTTGCAAAAAAAAACCAAGGCTCATGCAACACCGCATTGCATTCATAAAATAAAATCCTAAATTATTACATTCCAAAAAAAAAAGAGTGTGCATAAAAAAAAAAACACAAACAAACATCAATAAAATCCTAAATTATTACATCCCAAAGAAAAAAAAAAATGTGCATAAGCTGTACAAATCTCAATCTCAAATCTCAAAAAAAAAAAATCAATCGGAGTCACCTAGCGCCCGATGTCCGCCCCCCCGCCTCTTGCGACTCTGACCCGCTCCTCAGAGCCCCGAAAATCTCGGGCTCGAATCGTCCTCGTCTCCGTAAAGAGGCTCATCGTGTGACCAACCGGTACGCTCCGATAGGGCAAGCCGAGATCTCGCGAAAAATCGTATCCGAAGGTGAAGGCATCGGACTCCCGCACGTACGAAGACGACCCGCCATGCCGCCATACGTGTCCCCGCCCGTGTGGATCCCCGAGAATGACGTGATCCGAAGGCGCACTGCGCGGGGATCAAGGAGAGGAGACAGAGGAGTCTCTCGAAGAAGTCTCGAGCGAATAGGTGGAAGCCTCCCGTCCGACTGTGCGCCGCCGTGGTCGCTCGCTCTAGCCTCGAGGAGCCCCGCAAGCCGACCATCCTCCCGATGAATCTCTTGGCCTCGATCACTTGCTTCGCGCCTTCTCGACGACCACCTCCGAGAACTGCACAAAAGCAAACGCGTCAAAAAAAAGGAAGTGCTGCTAAAGATGATGAAACAAAAGAAAAAAAAGAAGAAAGAGAAGCCATACCTTCATACCCGGACGAGGCCGGCAAGCTCGTGGAAGCCGCCGGGCCGAGGGATCTCGCACCCTCAATCGGACCCCATCCCGGATATAGGAAAAATCCGTTCGAGGGTACCGCGGGATCCCAAGCCCCTCTCTATCCAGGACCCGAGGCATCCTCGCCTCCTCAAGACGAATGTCGCATATGGCTCAATCGCCACGAAATCCGAGAAGTGCCGGCCGGCTCTAGAATCATCCCAGTCACGGACCGATCACTCGGGTGCATCATATCGGCGGGAGGCTCCACCAATGTCCTCAAAGGCGAGTTCACGCCATGCCGGCGCGTCACCCTCTCTCCCGTATAATAGGCATCGCAGTCGACCTCTCGTAATCCTCCGCCGCACCGCCAAATCTCGGCGCCCTTCACCAAGGCCACCTCAAAGCGATCCTGTGGGAAGAATATCATCCTTTTATCCGTCTCGGCCTCCATCAAAGGGAAGCGCAATCCGCGTATCCGAGAGTCGTACGCCCCGGAGCTTATCTTCTCTCCGGCATGCTTAGACCAAGAGTGCATGGCCTGATACGCCCGACGTACTCCGCCGGCCGCCGCCACATCGTGACGTGAAAAACTCCAACGCCCATACCGCGAAAGGTAAAAATCAAATCAATCCAAAGGCAAAAGAAAAGTGCGTGCTCAAAAAAAAAAAAAAAAAAAAAGTGGGGAAAGCAAAAAGAGAGCTTATACCTCCAGGGCAAACTCAAAGCAAGATAAGGAGCTCACAGCCTCTTCCGACTGTACCTATCGAGAGCAAAGTAAAGCTCACCACCCGGCCTCTCCCCACGAGACATCTCCGACCGTCTCCATGTCCTCCAAGGACCTCAAGAAGGCAAAGACCGCCGTCCCTCAAACATGTCCAAAGAGCGTGCTCGAGAAAGGCAAACCACAAGAAGGCCCCGGCAATCTGATCGGCGCCTATCCTCTCCTCCCCACCTCGTAACTCACGATGGTCTCCACAATCTTACCGTAGACCACGGCATACTCCATCCCCATCCCCTTTTGGGAATAGGGAAAATCCCGTAAGAGCCTCGCAGACGCATCGCCGTAGCCGTCCCGCCACTCAATGCCGCGTCCATTAAAGGACAGCCCGTGATCGTAGCCGTAGTCGAGGGCGTAACCGTAGCCTCGCCCGTAAGAAGTGAAAGGTGTGCGGGTCGCGCCCCACCAATGCCGCGCCAGAGCAAACATCAAGCCTCGCTCTTGTGGAACTCGACCACCCCCTCAAGCACTCAATGAACTCCCAGAGCCCCGTCTCAACAACAACTGTCTCTGACTCGGCAAAGCTCCTCGGCCCGCATCCGGAAGCCGATCCCACAAGTCAACCACGGACTCCACTGATCCTCGAGTCTTCATTTTGTTCAGCTGCTCTGTCACAAAACGGTTTCCGCCCTGCAAAAAAAAAAGGAGAGAAAAATGTCAAAAAAAAAAATTGCATTTGCATTTGCACAAAAAAAAACATACACATGCATTAAAAAAAAAAATTTCGACAGCATAACAGCATACAATGAGCATAGCCCCATTTTTCTCGCACAAGAAGACAGTTTTCAGCAAATCCCAATGCATTCATCAAAAAAAAAAAAAAAGAGATGCATTACTACGGAAGTAAAAACTCCGTCCCATTTTCAAAAAAAAAAAAGAGTTCCTATGCATGCACGCATACCATTCATCATCTCAAAAAAAAAATCCTACATCTTACGGAAATAAAAAAAAAATTCGTCCCACTTTTCAAAAAAATATCCTAAACATACATACATCTCATATTGGCAAAATGCCCATTCTTTCCAAGCAAAATGCATGCATTGCATCATTCATCAATATCAATATTCAATTTCAAAAAAAATTCATTCATCAATATCAATATTCAATTTCAAAAAAAAAAATCATCATCAACATGCAATATTCAAATTTCAAAAAAAAAAAAAAAATCATCATCATAATTTTCGAATTTTCAACATGCAATATTCAAATTTCAAAAAAAAAAAAAATTTCAAAATCACCCAAGATTCAAATTTCAAAGGGAATGAAAAGATTCGAAGTATACCGTTCGGAGACTCGGATCAGAAGCCCAATGTTGCCAAGCATCGGGGTAGGGCTCCTCCGCAATCGATTGCGAAAGGGTGTAATGCCTCCTCATCCGGACGAGCTTCAATCGTCTCTCCGCCACCGGGCCACGTCCTTGGCCTTGAAAAGCGCCTTCCCCGTGTTCCATTGCTCAAAAAATCGAAGAAATCGGAAGATTTTCGAAGCTTTTTGGCCTTCAATGGAGGTTCTCCTCGGTTCTCTCTCTCTCTCCCTCGTAAGTGCAGAAAAAATTGAAAAGACTGAGGAAGAAGAAGAAAAGGGCGTTGGCCCTCTTTAATACCCCTGATTTTCAGGTCCTCTCCGCGCGGATAGGGTTGTCAGGGTGTAAGTACCCAAATCTGGCTCATGCCTTCCGGTTAATTTTCCCGACATTTCGGTAAATTTTCCGGTAATTCCCCGGACCTTCCTAGTGTTCCGGAAATGTCCCGGAACAAACCCAAATCTAAATTAGGGCTGTAAGGAGCCTTCCTAATTAAGAAAACACGTTTTTCTTAATTAGGGGGAAGCTTCTAGAATGATGCCACCTTGCATGGTTCTAGAATGCTGAGTCATAATGGATAAGACCGCACGGCCTCATTTGCAAAGAGCTCGCAGCCGCACGGCCATTAGCCTTATCCGCATCGCCTATAAATAGAGCCCTCCTCTACCCATTTCAATCAAAACAACAACAACAACAAATAACACCAACAATCACACACTCCATAGCAGTCCGTACGTGAAGAAAACTCCTCAAGGCTCAAGAAGGCGAAGAAGAAGCTCAAGAAGCCATCTCCCTCCTCCTCAAGACCCAAGAAGAACCTCTCCTCCTAGCTCCGTCCGAAGAAGCGAAGGAAACGATTGGTAACCTCGCACGCCCTAACCTTGCATTTTAATTGATATATTTGCTCATTGCATTCATATATCTTGCTTGGGACTTGGCATTTATTCATAAAGATCACATCTTTATCACCCCCTTTCCCCTTTGCATGCATTAAGACCTCATTTGTCATAAAAATGTAGTCTTTTTCATAAAGGTGCATCCTTTGCACCTAAAATCCCTATTTTCCAATAAAAATGTCATCTTTATGCATCATTTGCATATAAAGATCAAATCTTTTTCAATAAAAATGCATCCTTTGCATCAAAACCCCCTTTTTCAATGCATCATTTGCATAAAAATCAAATCTTTATGCATCATTTGCATAAAGATCATTTCTTTCAATCAAAAAGCATCATTTGCAACCTAAAAATGTCATCTTTTCATTAAAGATTCATTTTTTCATCATGCATTTCCCCTTTCCCCCAACCTTGGAACGGACCGGTGTAAAAGTTCTCATCTTTGCATCGTTCCTTCCATTAAAGGTTCATGATTTCTTTAGGAAAAGGATAACCTTGAACCCTATATCTCCGATTATCGCTTAAGAATGAGTATGAAGCCTCTATACGAGCTCGACCATCTTAAAGCGTAGGATTGATGGGCTAAGGACATTCCTTCCTAAAGAACCTCATCTTTGACCCAAAAGAGAGTCATTCTCTCGATCACGCAAGTCCCGAGGGTCCCGAGGTTTAAAATGCGATGATCATAAGTCATAAGATGAGGACGGGATCATAATCCCAAATACATAAATTCCAAGGAATCCCGAGCGACAACCAACAAATGGTTTGTACGTCCGGAAGACAACTTGGGACATTCCCCCTTATTTTCAAACACATGCACACAAAGAAAGCACGCAAGCAAACACGATTAATGAAATCTAGGAGACTTGCTCCGGCAAGGCACTTTGGGTGAACGCCAAACGTTCTTCCCAAGGGGTAACTTAACCTCCGAACCCATAAAACCTTTTTTTCAAAGTTTTGAGGTAATCAAAATGGCGTGGCGACTCCGTTTTTCAAATAAACCGGATGTCTTCAAACTCGCGTGAATTCCAATAAACACAAAATTTTGGGCACACATTCACAGTTTGGCGACTACTGGGATCATCCCAAAGGAGAAAAGCTTTTATTTTCAAAACAAAAGTCGATACTTGGTATATAGGTGGACCCCACTTACCCTTCCCCGTATCGCTCCCTAACCCGGGGCTTGGGATAACAAGGTGGTTTAACAATCCCACGTACAAGATCCCTTTTCTCTAAAAAAATTTTGAAAAAAAAAAAATACAAAAAGCTTTTCCCTTTGAGCGGGTTAGACTCCCATCGCCGATTTCATTAATCGTGCTTGCTTTCTTTTACCATGCATTGCATCATTTGCATCTTGGAATCTCTGCATACTTTGAACGGGAAACAACCCGAAAATAGCAAAAGGAGTGGAACTCCGGAAAATTGATCCATGCAAGCCGTACGGCTAATCCTCATAGGATTCTCGACCATACGACCTCGTGGCAATTCCACCAGAAAATCATGGTTAATCTGGGCACCCTAGCGCCTTGGGGCTATTCACTCCATGACTCGACCGGCTCCTTAAAATTTACGTGCTTACGTGTTGCATTTTCCCCGTCCCGAAAATCATTCCTTTAAAACACATTTATGAAAATCTCTCGTTTTAACTCAAAAAGGAACATTTTTAGGAGACCGCACACTACGCGCACTCCGATATATCCCGTACACTTTTGCACGCACGTCCCTCAAACCCGAGGGTGGTTCCAAATGCAGCCACGGACACTTACGATGCTCCCTGCGCGCACGGAATCATCCCAACCTCCCCACGGGCAGCCTGTCGACCAATGCACAAATCCCGTGTCACACGTTTCAAAAATCCGTGACTTTTGGTTGGTTTTTGGTCTAGTCCGTGTCATATAGCCCAGCTTGCATACTCCACGTAAAGGTCAAGCCTTAGCTCATAACGGAAACCAAGATTTTCGCTCAAGCGAAATTCTCGCCGAAATTCCGACAAGGAAAAATCGGTGGGATCTTGACTCCGACATTGACTATTGACCTTGACCCGCACGGAATGCGTAAGAGTCAAGACCAAGTCTTTGCCAAAAATAAAAGATCTTTCGCTCAAGCGAAGCTCGCCAAAATTCCGACAAGGAAAAATTGGCAAGATCTTGACCGGCATTGACTTCGATTCCGACTCAAGCACCGCGTATGCAACGAAGTTCAATGTGACACCGTGTCATCCGGCTTTTGCCGCCCGACCCATGCCTATTATATTCTCGACATTACCGAAAGTCAAAACCGTCATTCGCTCAAGCGAAACTCGTCAAAGATCCGTCAAGGCAGAGAGACGAGACTTTCCCGTATTGCCTTGACTATAATCCGCATCGCTCGTGCGTTGAAAGGTCCTATGACCCGCTAGACCCGATAGGAGCGTTTCTTACTCGGTCGGTGGGATCCGCGTGCCCTATAGGACCCTCGCCCGGGCCGTCCACCCCGGGAGGTCGAAATACGTGGAATACGAGGGGCTTATAGACGTAGTGACGGAACCCACCGATCCAGATCTAGAGTAGTTGTGAAAAAGAAGGGCGTAACCCCTTTTCCAACCAAATAGATATTAATAAAAGACATCTGTTTTTAAGTAAACTTGAAGATTCTAATTTGCATATTGCCCGAGCCTTCACTCTCAAACACCTACCCCGAGTCTAAACCTTTCCTATCCCTTTCCCGCAGCCGAGAAAGAAGTGGGTGAGAACACCGGGCCGCCGACTTGTTAGCGCAGAATCCTCGCACGCTCGCCGTAATCCTCGCTCATCGCCCGAGAGTCGAATGACCGATTTGACAGAGAGCAAGGCCGGTTTGGGTAACCAGATGACCAGTGGAAAAAGAGCTAGCCTATAACCAATGCCCTCCCCATCTTCATATAACCCATTGCCAAAGACTGCCCTTTCTCGCCTCCTCCAATACCCCAAGCCGTTAGGGTCCCGACACCTCGCTTCCTCTAAATCCCTCCATGGGACCCTTTTCCTCCTTTCACCCGAGCCAAATTTCCCTACCTTGGAATCCCGGCGCTTGACCTTTCCAATTTTGTCAACGCCGTGAATTTGCCTACCTCTCGTATAGCTACAGCCGAAGAGTCGGTCGGGAATGAGAATAGGAATGGGTGGATTTACAAAGTGATGATGACAGTCAAGAGAAGGAATGGACTTGGAGCCTACGGAAGTGAAACCCGAAGGGCAAGATGAGGCGTAAAGCCACGCACTGGAACAGGGATGAAATCACTTCAAAGTGTGTCTCGGCAGCCTATGCAAAGGCTCCTGAGAAGAATGAGGTAGTGTATGAGTCCTATATCCTAGAGTTCAATACTCCGTACAAGGACTTGGTAGGTGAATGGAGAGACTTGATCGAAGCTTTAGCCAAAAGAGGGAAGTGGGCTCCTCCCACCGATCTAGAACATGTAAGTGTCGCCGAAGCCAAACTCTCATCAGAAGGGTAGACTCTATCACAAAGGTTAGTAGTCACTCCCGAAACTTGGTCCAAGAAGAATGTATGGATGCCTTGGAAAGAGTCCTCGAGTTTAGAGGCGACCCTGGGCCCTTTATGTCCTACGATGATAATGATGTCTTCCCGGTAATCCCTAAGCCCGAGGAAGAGTCTCGAGATACCCCTCATATGGCGTCAAGTATCCCGACTCGCTTTGCCCTCATTGGTCATAAGAGCCAAGACGAAAGTTCCCACGAGAGCTACCGTAGTGACACCGATGAAGACACAGAAGTGCCTAAGGGACAATAGAGGAGTGGTTAGCCCAGCCGTAAAGCCCGGAAAATATCTCTCGATGGGAAGGAAAAGGAACCCGCCATGAGGTTTGACCCCGCGTAAATCCTTATTGATGATGGAATTTCCCATTTCGTAAAGTGTTTAGCCAATGTCCAAAATGCCGTCAAAAGGTCAATTCTCAGTGGAAAGAAAAGACATGCTTGACAAAGGATGAGGAATGTGATCCTACTCGTTAAAGAAGTTGCTAGGATCGGATGAGAAAGCCATTTGCCAAGCTCCAAACTCCTAAGTGATAATTCTTGTTGCATGCCGACTTTGAAAAGTTTGAATGAGACTCGTGAAAGCTTTAAACGGAGAATGTGAAAAGGTCAAAAAGCCGGTAACCTGGGACCAGTATTCGGGAAGCCGCCATGCTTCCGACAATGCCGCCAATCGATCAATCGCCAGAATTGGCCATACGCCGCAAGAATCCGCCTCGACTTTGAAAGAATTGGACGTAATCCTCCAAAGAGGGAATGATGACCAAGGAAAATCCAATGTCTATGTGATGACTCGGTCCTGGACAGATGAGTATTGAGCAGCCTAAGGGTGACAAAAGGAATGCCGTCTCGGAACCAAAGACAGATAAAAGACCTTATAAGCTAGAAGCGTAAAAGCCCGACTCGATAAGGAGGATCCACCCTAACTCGCCTGAAGTGTACCCAAGCCAATATCTCCTTACGGTCCCCGTTAACCTCTTCATACCCTCATAAGTTGAAACTAGAAGAAAGTTTGGCCAAGACCATGGTGCCCATAGATGTCACCCCGATGAGGTCGTCCAAATGATTGGAAATATCCACTATGGAAACATCATTACCTTCACCGAATTGGACCTCGCCAAAGTATGGGGCTAGTCACAACGAACCTCTTTACATCACACCAGCTTAGAAGAGCGTCGATTGCCACGAGTACTAGTTGACGGGGTCTCGTAATGAATGTCTTGCCGCCTAAGATGATGGATTTATTGATCTAAGCCAACGGACTTAAAGCCTTCTAGTCGACTATTAAGGCCTACGACTCCACCGCACGATCGCTTTGGGGATCGCCACTCTCAAGATGTGGTTCGGAAAAAAGGTCATGGATGTTGATTTTCAAGTTATTGACATTCCGATTTCATTTACCGCCTTGCCGGGACGGCCTTGGATCCACCGTGATAAACGGTAGCCTCTACTTTACATCACAAGGCCAAATTTCGCCGAGTGATGGAACTATCACCACCATTTATGGGGACAAAGGTCACAAGAGAAGGAACCAAAGACCGGGACATCCCGATATTGGAAATCAAGCATGATGATGAAGGGTTAGCATTGACCGGATTCTCCGTAGCTTCTTCCAAGGCACAAGTGTGTTGCACCGACCTCACCACTACTTCCGATAAAATCCCTCCCCGCCATGAGAATGATGCGAAAAATGAGCTATCTTCCGGACTTGGATTGGGTAGAAGACTTCAAGGTCGTAACACCATCATTGATGTGAAGGAGCAGACTACCGTATATGGCTTGGGGTACAAACCGAACTCTGGATGCCGAAAAGCTAAAGGCAAGAAAGGTGAAGGGGTCCACCCATCCTTACAAACCGTCTCGACCCATTACTTTATAAAAGGAGGGACACAATATGATGAAAGTGATCGCGCATCTCCTTGCGTAAAACCCTTCTAGAGAACCTTGAGAAAGTTAGGGAAAGCCACCAATCCCGCTCAAGAATGTTCCTTGATTTGCCGTATATCCTCGGGCTACCACTACCGTTCGTAATGAGTACGTCTTCAAAGGAAATCCGGCCAAAGGTCAAAAGGTCAAGATCCGGACAATGGACTTCTCCGCCTTTGAGTTAGCTCTTCCAAAGATCAGCCAGATAGAAGCCGCCAAAGAAGTGAAGACAAATGGGGTTTGCAAGAGTTGTTTGACGAAGAAGCACAAATCCCGCATTTGATCGACTTCAGCTCGTATGATGAGATAGTTGCCGTTATTGGAGACGATGGTGAAAGTCATTTTGATCCTCGCACTTTGGTGACTAAGACGTAAATGCCATTGAAGAATTGGGAGACATTCTCGTGGCCGATAGCCGCCGACAAAGAAATGATCACGGAGCTTGGATTGGTACCCCGTCCTCCTCAACCCGGCCGTGTCAAACACCCCGTTGTCTATTCGCCTGAGTCAGAATCTTCGAATTCCAAATTCTCGTAGTCATCCGAAGGCCTCACGCCCGAGGATTATGAAAATGTAATCGATGTCATCTTTCCCCTTATCTTGAATGAAATGACAAATCTTTCGATTATCCTCTTATTGCCAACTTAACAAATGATAAATTAACTCAAAACTTAACAACAAGCTTAATAATGAATCATTTCAACAAGATGCAAACACACTAAACGAACAATACATTAAAGAAATCTTTAAGGTGTTTCGTAAAAGAGGAAAACCGGGCCCAAGCCGCCGAGGAGGTTTTGATAAGTGTGAACTTGGGTACTATTGAGGAACCTAAAGAGACACAGATTGGAAGCTTCTTCCAGTGGGGTTGAAAGGGACGATTGATTGAGCCGCTCGTAGAATACGTCGACGTGTTTGCATGGTCATACAAAGATATGCCGGGCTAGACAGCTTCGATAGTAGAGCACGTAATCCCTCTAGCACCGCATGCCAAGCCGCAGCGTAAACCGAGAAAGATCAAGCCGAATGGTCTCTACTGTGTCAAAGAAGAAATTGAGAAGCTACCGCGGGTAGGATTCATCGTAGTCATTGAATACCCGACATGGTTGTCCAACATCGTGACCGTAACCAAGGCCAATGGGAAGGTGCGCCGCCGTGTGGATTTCCGAGATCCGAACAAGGCCAGCCCCAAAGACGACTACCCTCTCGCCAAACATAGACATCCTCGGTGGACTCCACCGCCAACTACGAAGTCAAATCCTTCGTTGATGGTTTTGCAAAGGCTACAACCGCATCAAGATGGCCGAGGAAGACCAAGAAAAGACAGCCTTCACCACACCGTGGGGAACCTACCGTTATACAAGAATGCCATTCGGCTCAAGAATGCCGGGGCTACTTACCAAAGGGCAACACCGCACTTTTTCATGACATGATCCACAAGGAGATTGAGGTCTACGTAGACGACATGATAATCCACTCCAAAGGAGAAGGTGGGCAAAGACTTTGTTGACCTACGAAAATTCTTTGAGAGGCCGAGACAAGATTCCATGAGACTAAACCCCGCCAAATGCACCTTCGGAGTGACAAGGGGAAAAGTGCTCGGGTACATGGTCACGGAGCGAGGTATAGAAGTTGACCCCCGAAAGATCAAAGCTATCATGGATATGAGGCCACCTCAAACCTGCATTGTAAGTCAAAAGCTTCATGGGAAAATTGCAAGACATCGCCCGCTTTGTCAATCGCCTGACCACTATGTGCGAGCCCATCTTCAAGCTCATGAAGAAGAATGTGGACACGTAATGGACCGAAGAATGCCAAGACGCCTTGACCGTATCAAGGCATACTTAGTGCATCCCCTACTATGCCCCCACATAGACAAGCCTCTTCTCGCTTCTATCTCACCGTCACGTACACGGCAATTGGGGCTATGCTTGCTCAAGAGAAGAAAGACTCTCGGGTAGAAAATGCCATTTACTTTGTCACCAAGCTACAAGTGGAGTGAGCTCAATTATTCGGGCCGTGTGAAAAGACTCGTGCAGATCGGGTCCGGGTAGTCGGCAAGTTGAAGCATTATATGCAAGCCCACCCCGTGAACTTGGTCTCGAAAATGGACCCCATCAAGTACATCTTTGACAAGCCTTCCCTATCGATGCGTCTAGCGAAGTGGTCCTTCTTCTTGCGTAATACGACATCAACTATGTGACCGTAAAGGCCATCAAGGGTCAAGCATTGTCGATCACCTAGCGAATTTCCCCAAGAATGAAGACAGAGGGCCCGAACCCCAATTTCCATGAAGGGATCTTTGCATTGAGCCCGAAAATAGATGGCAATTGTTCTTTGACTGAGCCGCTAACAAAAGAGGAAATGGTGTAGGAATGCTATTGGTCGATCCGAAAGATGAGCATACCCCCATAGCCCTCAAGTCAACTTTCCCGCCACGAACAATGCCGCCGAGTATGAAGCCTCGCATTGGCCGGTTTGGAGGCCGCCTTAGAAAGAAATGTCAAGGAGCTCAAGTTTACTGAGACTCGCCCGATCATCAACCAAGTCTCCAACAAGTGGAAGACTCGTAGACCCTAATCTCGCAACGGTATCATGCCCATATGGAGGAGTTGGATCGGACAGCTCCGAGAAGTGACTTTCCACTACTTGCCGAGGGAAAAGAACAGATTCGCAGATGCTCTAGCTACTCTAGCCTCATTGGTAGAGATCCCCGAGGAAAAGCCATAAAGCCCTTCGTAGTGGGTAGAAGAGAAGCCCCAGCCTTTCTCGTTGTGAAGTGGACTCCGGGACCCGAGCCTATAAAGGAACCTCGTACAATCGTATTTACCAATTCCTCAAAGACGGAGAGCCGCCTTTCGTAGACGAAGAAGGTAGACCAAAAGAAGGAGTCGTGTAGCCAAGAGCTTACAAGCCCCGAAAAGGTTGGCTTCTCAAGACGTCATTCTAGGAGGCAACCTATACAAGAAGCGGTATCAAGGACCACTCCTCTTATGTGTCACTCAAGAAAGAGCCGTAGAGTTGATGACCGAAGTCCACAATGGTCCCCGCGGTCCTCACATGAATGCCAGAGCCCCGATGCAAGTGATCCTCGAATGGGTTACTACCGGATCTCCATGGAAACAGCATCGCGTTCAAGACGTCCGAACCTCGCGACAAATGCCGCCGGTTTGCCAACCTCAACCATCTCCCACCTCACGACCCGTACCGCATGACGACTCCTTGGCCGTTTGCAACTTGGGGCATTGACGTGATAGGGAAAATATCCCTATAGAAGCAATGGGCACGAGTTCGTGTTGGTAGCCATTGACTACTTCACCAAGTGGGTAGAGGCCAAGTCCTACAAGGTCCTCACTTCCGTAAAAGTGGCCCAGCTTCATCAAAGAAAACATAATGTGCAGTATATGGGGTGCCCAACGAGATCATTTCGATAATGGGTCACACTTCGAAGGAGACTCATGATAGATCGCCGTCGAATTCGTAGTTACTGCCACAAGTCGTCCCCGTATGCACCTCAAACCAATGGAGCCGTGGAAGCCGCTAATAAGACACTCGAGCGGATCATCCGGAAGATGGCCACCCGTGGTCGTGATTGGCCCGAAAAGCCGCACCTAGCACTCGGGGCTACGTAACGTCTGTCGTAATGTACCTACAGGAGAAACTCCTTTTGCCCCTAACTTACTGGGATGGAAGCAAAGCTGTTACCAGCTGAGTCGAAATCCCGTCATTAAGCGGTCCTCCCGGAAAACAAAGGTCAATGAAGTGGAATGGTTGCGCAATGGCATGATGAATTAGCCCCGCTTGACGAGAGAAGGCTAAAAGCCATGGAACACACCCGAGCCTACCAGAGGCGAATGGCCGTAGCGTTTGATAAAAAGGTCAAGGCCGTAGACATCAAAGAGGGCGACTTAGTGCCGAAAGTAAAGCCCCTACCGTAGACAACCCCGGGAAAATGGGAACCCGTCTGGATCGGCCCTATGTGGTGCGTAAAATACCGTCAGAGGAGCAATGAAGCTTGCGTACTTGGATGGCAATCCCTTTGTCCACCCGGCCAACGGTGATAAACTCCGAAGATACTATGTCTCGATAAAAAAAATAAAAAAAAAAAAAGAAAAAAGTGCAAAAAGAGTAATGCCCTACTAGGGCCGAAGACCCCAAAAAGGGCGGTCTAGGCAAAAGACACGTACATATAAAAAAAAAAAAAAAGAAAAAAGAAAAAATCTTAGTGCAAAAAGAGTAATGCCCACTAGGCCGAAACCCCAAAAAGGGCGGCCTAGGCAAAAGACAGTGGCCGCACATAAAAAATTTATTAGTTCACTGTAATGAACTACGAAGACCCGAGCCCCTTAGCCTTTCTTGTAAAAGGGGAACGTAGGCAAACCATATATGGTTCGGTTCTAAACAATAAAAAGGACGATTAAGTTTCCATGAAATGTGTCCTAAACAATAAAAAGGACGATTAAGTTTCCATGAAATGTGTCCTAATCAATAAAAAGGACAATCAAGCTTCCATGAAGTGCGTCCTAAATAGTAAAGGGTATTTGGCTTTCATAAAACGGGTCCCAATCAATAAAGACATTTGAATTTCCATGAAATGTGTCTTGATTAATTTTTAAAATAATATTTCTTGTTCATTACAAGTTAAAAACTTCTTGATGAGTTCAAGCACGGCCTACCTCTTAACTCGCTTAACCTCGCTAAAAAGACCTAAAATACAACAAAATGCCTAAATAAACTAATGTGTTTGCAAATGGCAATAAGAGGATCTTGAGAAAAGACTTGTCACCGTCATTCGCCGAGTCTTCTTCGCCTTCTTCCCTTTTCCTCGCCTCGCCGAGTCTTCTTCCTTTTCTTCTCAATAATGTCCCGTGATCCCTCATCCCGACCTCTCGGTATCCTCACCGGAGCCTCTACCAACCCCGTGTCAATGAGCGCTCTCTCTATACGAGCACGAGTCCGCACCTCCTCCCTCCGAGCCTCGGGCCAAAGGAGCGACCTCGACAATCTCTTGTACCGAGCCTCCATATCCCCGACCAAGTCACTCCGATTGGTTATGGCAACTCGCCTTAGCCTCAGCCTCCCTCGTGAGTCCTACTCGAGTCAGCGCCGCCCTCCCAATAAAGCTCGACGTCTATCCTCCAAGATAACCCGAGTCGCTCCCATCTCCCTCTCGTACCACCCAAGTGAGACAAAGGGTCAAGATGGTACTCTTCCCGCTTCCCGAAGATAGCCCCGGGTGGGAAAGCAAGATGTGTCCAAGCCCTCGAGAAGAAAGAGAAGCCGGGCCGGGATCTCTCATGTCCAATGACACCACCTCCATGGTCCGGATGTCCTCCCAATCACTCAAAGGCTCCCCGTAAAGCCCCAAACCGCCCGGGATACCAAGGTGGCATGTAGAAGGACGACCAGCTTGTAATCCCGGAACCTCACAAAGATAAGACTCCCGAAATATCCTCCCGATCCGCAACCTCCAATGTGGTATCCACCAACGGATGTCCGAAGTGGATAGCCTAGCCATCATCGCCTCCCGCCTACCCCCGTTCCGCCGCCTAGGTGCACCTCTCCGAGAAATCACCCAAGGGCACCGAGTCGGCAAAGCCCCGTGCAAAGCCCCGAGCCTCTCCTCGCAGCCTACGAGTCAACATAGCCTGACTCCTGACCTCATGAAACGGTCTCCCGAGCCATCCTATCAATCCCATGAAATGTCTCTCCCAAAACCAACAGGACAATATCCTTCCTGCACTCGCAGCCTCGACCATGTCCAAGAGACCACTATGACAGATCCCCACTGACTCAAGGAACAAAATAGAGAATATGCAGAGAATGAAAGCATCCATAGCCACCGTGGTCGCAGCCATATCTGGAGACCCAAACCCGCCTCGGATATCGTAAAGGTCAATCCTATCCGGGCTACCATCATCCTCTCAGCCTTCTCCCAAAGGAATCTCGTAAAAGATGCAAGCTTTACCGTCACCGGCACGTCTCCGATCAGCGGAATAGATATAGCCTCAATCTCGGACTCCCAATCAAGGCTCAAGTCTTCAAGCGTTGGGACGATTTCGTTGTAAGAGAAACAAAGAAACATGTCTCCTGACATCCTGCAACTTTGCCGCGGCTCTCAACAGATCCCAATCGGGCGGAGATCCTCAAATGCCATAAAGACTTGATCTTGAAGGAAGAATCAAGCAGCCCCTTGTGATTTTGGAAGTTATATCTCGCCCAAGATTGAAGACCGGATAGAAAATGGTCTCGCTTCCCCTTTGCAATCTAACGGGATTCTCCATCGCAAAATGATCAAAGATGGTGCTTTTAGGTCCAAAATATGCTCGGGGAACAATTGGGACAAGTCTAGAGTGAAAATGAAATGAAATGGCCAAGCCTTGCTTTTATTCGTAAAATAACCGCTCGTACAGTAACCGTAAGCCGCACGGCTACATTTGCCCTCAAGGCTACGCCGCACGGCTACATTAGCCCTCTCAGTGCAGAAATTCTGCAAAGAACCAAAGTTGCTGCCCAAGTGGAGTTTTCACCCCACTTTTTCAACCAAAACCCGTACAAAACATATCCGTAAGCCATTCAAGCATTTATACACCATTATAAATCATTTTGGCCCATTTTCACCCCAATTCCAAGCAAAAAGTCGCCCCAAGGCTCGATAATATGCAAATTGAAAAAGCATGAATTAGAAAAGCATTTAAAACATAAATACAATGTTTTCGCCCCATCGGCGCCCAAATAAAGCAAAAAAAAAAAATAAAACAAAGTGTGTGCATAAAAATTGTAAATTGTTTGTTTTTGTCCCAAGTCTACTCTAGAGACCTCCTAGGCCTCCGATTCTTCTTCTCATCTTCATCGCCGCTCGCCCGTAGATGCTAGCCTCCCTCATCAAGTCCTCCCCGGTCAAGCCCACGTCGTATAAATGGACATTATCATGCCTGCATACTCAGCCACCGCTCCTGCATCGTCAGGGCCATGGGTCCCCGCCCCGAGGCATAGCACTGAAGAGCACTCCGAGGCCTGACGCTGGAGGTAGAGCGCCCGTGCCTCCCGACGTGCCGTCTCGCGCCTGAGCTCCCGTGCAAAATCCGCCGCCGCCTTTCAAGCGCAGTGCCGCCTTCCCTCGAAGAGACCTAAGCACATGTCCTTCCGAAATTCTCTATTCCGCCCGAACAATTTTAAATTTCATCGTAAGTGCGAAATGAACCCGAGAAAAAGAAGAGAAAAATCCTTTAAAATCTCGTAAAATAGCAAAAGCGTAAAAACTGGAAGCTAAAAAGGGAATAAGACCCTAAGAGTACACTTACAAATGCTATCAAAGTGCCAAGGTGTACTCGGGGCTCCCTAGCATCGGGGACAGTATCCTCATCCTCCCCAAGACTCCACGGACCACGTAGATGATGCGCAGAGGGACCTGGCCGGTCCGCAGGGCTCATCCCTCCCCATATCCCCCGGGAGCTGACCGCCAGCCTTCATTAGCTTCGTGGCGTCCTCAAAGGGCCAAGCTCCACAAACATGTGGCCAGTAGGGGGTGTCCATGTCGGCACTCCTCCGCAGCCTACGCCGCCCTCGGTATCTAGCAATCTCATCCGCCGC